>LDKF01000256.1:0-66980 GCA_001026735.1 Rotylenchulus reniformis | reverse complement strand
GAAATAAACTATTGATGGACTTGTTTATCTTCCATTTTTGTTGGCTTTTTTCGGCATCTAAATTTTGGTAAAAAATTTTTTTGTTCGATCTGAAATGATCCGAAATCCGATATCCGTTATCCGAAATCCGATGTTTTTCTTGATCCGAAATCCGTTATCCGATCCGAAGATTTTTGGGCTGATCCGATCCGTTATCCGATCCGAAAATTTTGGTTTGGTTTGATCCGATCCGAAACCTGATCCGAAAATTTTGTTGATCCGGCACAACCCTGAAACGGATCACAAGCCGCTGCTGACCATCTTCGGCAGCAAGGAAGGGATCAAGGCCTGCTCTGCCAATCGCTTGCGGCGTTGACACTTTTGGCCTACGACTTCGACATTGAATATCAAAACACCTTGGATTTTGGCCAGGCGGACGCTCTGTCGCGACTGATCGCAAAGACGCCGAATCCAGAGGATGACATCATCGTGGCAAATTTGTCGGCGAATTCAGAACAACCGTCCTTGAACGCTGTTTTGAATCAGTTGCCCATCAGCTTCGCAGATCTGGTCAAGGCCACCGAGCAGGATGAGACGATCCAGGCGGTGATGAAGTGTATCCGGATGCATTGGCCACACAAGAAGGAAATGTCAGAGGACATTGTTCCGTTTCACCGTCGCCAGAATGAGCTCACCATCGCCGATGGATGCCTACTCTTCGCGGATAGAGTAGTGGTGCCTGCGGAACTTCGAGCGGAAGTACTCCAGCTATTGCACAAAGGCCATCCAGGAATGAAGCGGATGAAGAGCCTGGCGCGGCAGCACGTGTTTTGGCCACAAATGGACAGGCAGATCGAGGATTTGGTAAGATCCTGTGCACCATGTGCCGCTGAAGCGAAACAGCCGGTGAAGACTGAACTTCACTCATGGGCGAAGGCTGAGGGACCATGGAAGCGCGTGCATATGGACTACGCCGGACCCTTCTTCGGGAAGATGTACCTCGTCGTCGTGGATTCTTTCTCGAAATGGCCTGAAATTTTCGCCATGAGTTCCACTGGGTCCACAGCGACCATCGACAAGTTGCGTTACTTGTTCGCACGTCATGGAATTCCGGAGACGCTGGTCAGCGACAATGGGACCCAGTTCACCTCCAAGGAATTCAAGGACTTCACCGCGTCCAATGGCATTGAGCACCTGTTCTCGGCGCCCTACAATCCGATGTCCAACGGACAAGCTGAACGATTTGTCGACACGTTCAAGCGGACAGGCCGTAAATTAAAAGGGGAGGGAGCAGCGCATGTGCTGGACACGTTTTTGGCGACCTATCGGACGACGCCATGCGATTCGCTGCCGGACAGCAAGAGTCCAGCGGAGGTGTTCCTCGGAAGAAGGCCACGTACTACATTGGATTTGCTTCGGCCGAAACCCCGTCCTCTGGTGGTGCGCAATGAAGCCATGGAACGACAGTTCAACCGACGGCATGGAGCCAAGCCGAGAAGCTTCGAGCTACAGGACAAGGTCTTCGCGCGACATCGACTGTCCCAGCCTTGGCGCCCTGGCCTTGTGTCCGACCGACGTGGAGTGATGTACACCGTCACCTTCCCGGATGGTTCAGCAGGTAAGTTCCACGCGAACCAGCTGTTGGATCGGCACACCGACGAGACGGACCGGGAGCAGCTGGACATGTTCAATGAGGACTTTGGGCTGCCAGTGGCCAAGGAGCCGGCAAGGGCACCGGAAGTTGCAGCGAGCCCGAGTTGGTCGCTCAACAACAACCGGCACCCGAGATGGAACGAGATGCATCGCCACCGGCGCAGGAATGGAGACGGTATCCCGAGCGGAACCGCCGAGCACCACGAAGGTACTCGCCCGGCTGAGGAACAGAAGGATGGAAGGAAGAAGGAAGGATGAACCCTTTTAAAAGGGGAGGTGTTCGGGTGGGACCCCATCCGATGATCATACGTATTGACCCATCCCTTATCGATTTCCTACTGTAGACCCTTCCCCTCCTTTGTCCATCCTTTCCCCAGTCATTCCCCCAATTCACTTTCCAAACTTCACATACATTTCGCTCCCATTGTCCGCTCCCCGAACTCTCATATATTTCGCCCCAAATATTGTTCCTATTTTATTGACTAAATAAACTTGTTATTTACTATCGTCAATTGGGATCAAGCGCATAACAATTTTATTATGGTATTGGCCAAAAGGAAATATAAATATTTTTTGTTTTATTGGCATCTAAAATAATCACTTTTACTAATAAAAAGCAATTTTTTGGAACCACATTAAAGTAAAAAACCATTTTTATTATTAAATTTTTTTAATTTAGTTTACTTGCCATAATAACATGAAGCGGATGTGGAAGTCCATGTCAAACTTTGTTTATTAATCAACAAACCAGTAAATTTTTTCATTCCCTTGGCGTGGTGTACAAAAAGTATTACCAAAATCAAAGGTGCCAATTTGATGAGCATTTTTCAGAAATTTATTGGCGGTTTTTGAAAATTTATAAAAATTCCCAATTTTTCTGATGAGATCAAAAATTCAAGCTTTCCATAAAATCAGCATAATTTATAATTTTTATGAATTTTCTATTATTTTTCTTGTAACATGGAAAATAAAAAATAAAAATTTAAAATCTTGCGCAATAATAATTATAATAATTCAATAAATTTAATTACGAAAATAATTATAGCATTTGATTATAAAGATTGCCTACTAATCTATGTATAATGTAATGAATAATCATACGAATAGAGGAAATTATTATAATTTATTTCATTATTAATTAATGATAGAGATCTAATCTTCGATGATCTATTGATTTGCTAAAACTATGTCACCAAAATGGTTGCGATGTTAAATTCAGAATAAAAAAATAAATTAAAAATTAAATTTTAAATGATAATTATTGATTAAAGAAAAGGTAGAAAAAAATGATTTATCATAAAATAATAAAAAATTTGGTCAGCTTATGCATTAAAAAATTCATATTTAACCAAAATCGAAGCTACCAAAGACCGATCGTTTCATAAATTTTAGATAATATTTTTTAAGGATTTCTTGTTTTGAGAGAAAGTTCCCAAAAATTAATTTCCTTTTAAATTCGTTATCATGCGTGGCATAATTTTTAAATTATTTTTTTCTCGTTATTTTCTTCTTTAATGGTTGATTTTTACTTTTTTTAATGACCAAAACCAATTTTTCACTTTTATAGAAGCAAAAATTATCTATTATTTTATTAATTCTATATGAAATACCCCATTGAAAATCAATTTTAGAAAATAGTAATTTGGAAAATTTTTTTGAACTTCCAGCAGAATTTAGAAAAAATTCTTGTCCCCGAGGGGACCACGCAAAAATTTGACCCCGTCCCCGCTATTTAAGTTATTTAACAGCAAATTTCTTTATAATCAATTTCTCTATACCATTTTTAATTTAACTAATTATTAATATTATAACATAGAATGTGTTTCGCTTTATACAACATTTATCTCCATAATCCATCATTATACACAAGCACGGAATCCAAACACAGATACCTAAGCATGGAATTATGATAATTATAGAGATCATTTAAGATTGGCACTATCGGGCACCCTCACATATAATTACATTCTCCAAATTAAGCTATTATTCTAACTTTTTGCTTATTGCTTAAAAATTTAATAATTAATAAACAAGCTTTTCATGCAATTTTGATATAAAACTTTTTTTATATAAAAATTTCGATAAATAAAAATCAGGATACGATACTCTAAAAATACAATTTTTACCCTTTAAAACAATGATTTTATGTCAATTATCGTTGTCATGGAATTGAATTGTTCCAATATGTACAATTAATTGAATTTTATCGCTTATTGTACCCATAGAATTATAGACTAATTCTCCATCCCACAGATTATTTGTGCTAAATATTTGATTCATTGAGATGCATATTGACTAATTATTAGAATCTGATAAATCTATCCAGCCTGAAAAGTGTAAAATTTTTAGCAAAAATTTTTATTTACTTCTGCTGATTATAATTTTTGTTTCAATCCGATTCTGAACTAATTTTTATTTTTTTGTATTTTAACCTGTATGAAAAACCTGAAAAATAAAAAAGTGCATTTTCCGTTTCCCCAAAAATTTATTTTTCTTTGACTAATTCATTTCTTTCTCAAAAAAGCAATAAAATAGAATTTTTTGCTGATTAAATTAAAAGATAATGACAAATATTTTTGATTTTTAATATAAAATCTCAGCCCTCGTTGAATTTAATTTTGTAAAATTTGCTCAAAATGTAACTTATTGCGTGATTCATCGGTGTCTGTTTTATGTTTTATGGGTTTACCTAGAAAAAGATTTCCCTTGTCTAATGTTTGGTTTTTGTCACGAAAACTCACAACATTTGAAACATAAAATTGCCGTATGATCATGCAATTCCCATCTCTATTAATTTAGCAAATAAGTTTTTCGAGCCTTTTTCTTTGCATCTAATTTTTAAATAATTCTATAGAATGTTAATAACATATATTAAAATTTTTATTTTTTTTATTTTTACTTTTCTATGTACAAACTAAAAATACACCTTGTTGAAGCTTGTTTCTAAAAATGCTAAATTTTTTAGCTTAGAAGCTAAGTTCCTTTAATAACTATTATTGAGTTCCATCCGTTTAAAATGGATATAATCATGACCATAAAAATGTATAATTTCTTTCCATTCTCTCTTTTTTGCATGCTATTTTCTTTCGTTTCAGAATAGGTTGAAAAAAGGAATATTCATTATGGCCGCGAGTAAAAAATGAAATAATTTTGGAATAAAAAACTAATAAAATTAATTTCTATGGTTTATAGAGAATTTTTGCACTTTTAATTATGTGATTTTTACTCAATTCGAGACAGAACATTTTCGTGTCCGATATGAACATGATCATTGATCATCATCCCCTTATAAGGAATGCAAATGTCAGTCACGGAAGAGCACCGGAAGAGTTTGGATAGAAATGCTTTTGCATACAAAATTGTTCCCAAAATAATTATTTAATGGCGAATTATTCCAATAAAAGTGCATTTAAACAGAGGCCCATAATTTATATTCTATTAAACATTTGCACGAACTCATACATCTTTTCCGTTTTGAAAGGAATTTATTCTAATATTCTAGAATTGATCTTGTACGATTTCACCTTGATTATTTCACCTTCTACTCTTTTGAACTTCGGTCTTATCATCCGATTTATTTATCATTGATTAGTTTGACTAAAATGTAATAAAGTTTTTAAAGTGTGCCCACAATTACGGCCCATTCATTATATTCTATTCAAAAAAACTCTGGAAAAATGAGTTTTACATCAAAAATAGAGCAAAAATAGTTACAAAATGAGCCTAGCATCGAAATTGGTCCACCTGAAAAAAGTTATGGCTAAGATAAGTATCTGCATTTGGCCAAAAGCATTATCTTGGCATCTTTTAAAACGATCCAGTTAGGCTCATTTTGAAGCTGTTTTTTGCTATATTTTTTATATTTCTCTAGGTTAAACTAATTTATGTCATATAACCATTTTTAGTATAGGCCATAACAATAAAAAAATTAAATACAGGCCCTAATAAATGTCGAATGACACCGATCCCTACCAATTTGGCATTCTGATGCTGACCAGCACCAGCGATGGCCTTCTCAACCTGGTATCCATGCCCATTTCGGCCCTCAATTTCGTTCTGATTTTCCGCGCTTCGGTGATCCATCCGAATCTGAAGCTGATCTTGTTGTTCCAGAGCTTCTTCATTTTATTAGTATGAATCAATTTTTAAACCTACTTAATTATTGAACTAACCTTTTTTGGTAAATGGTTTTTTAAATCATTAGAATTTTAAATCATTTTTTTATATATATTTCAGCATAAAATTATTTTTAGCGAGCAGTAAGCCGTTTCGCCCTTTGCCTGAGCAAATACATTCTGTTGGACCCGATTTCGCCGGACCGGCCCGGCTTCAACCCCGTGGTCGACTTCTTCTACCAGCTCGGCATTTACACCCGCAACTTTGTGGTCCATGTGCTGATCATCGAGCGCATCATGGCCACCGTCATGGTTGGAACGTACGAGACAAAACGCAGCAGATTGTTCTCAATGATTTGGTGCCCAATTGTGGTAAATAAGGCATTTAGCAGGGAATTTTGCAAAGAATATCTTAAAAAAGAAAATACATCCGAATTTTATATAAATTACATAATAGTAAAAAATAATTTAGTAAAAAAAATCTGAATAATTATTTTAAGATTTTTTATTAATTTCATTAATACATCATATGTATAATCCCGATTTCCTGTTTCCTTAATTCACTTTAATATTTTGCTTGAAATATATTTTATAAATTATTATATTTGAAGGTCAAATGTTATTTTATTAACCTTAAGAGATTTCTGACATGAAAAGTGCTAAGCATTTTACAGAAAAAAAAATAGGCGGGAGTCCCTATGAGGCTAAAACTTCAAAAGGGCCATCGAAATACATTCACCGTGTAATTTAATAAAATTCAAATGAATCTTTTCAGCTTGTTCTGGGCCTCTACAATGTTGTGATGCCGATGGTGAACAGTGCGCCGGAGACAAACCTGATCACTACCAGCGCCCTGTTCCTACTCGGCATCGTCGAGTTGGCCATTTTCCAGTGGCTGTGGCGCTACAATGCCATTGCATATAGAACAAAATTGGCACGACTGAATCGGCACAGTCTGACGGAGCGATATCAGGTTTTTGGTTCATCTCCTATGAAAAATTTAGTGAAATATTTTGTCGACTACAAAAATAAATTAAATGGGTTACTAGAATTATACGGCCTAGTTATGTTTTTAGAGGGATTTCAAGCTTTACTATTTTACATGCTCAAGTGGCAGTAAAATACTTGGAGAAAATAGGAACGTAGAGACGAATCGGAATTTTAAAAACAATTTTAGAACAAACCTCAGAAAGCAAATATTGCACAAAATTATGCTTGATTCTTTAGTCTGGACAGTTTTTTGAAGTTAGAAATTTTTTTTGAAATTTTTGCAAGAAAAAATACGAGAATTTATTTATCCTGTATGGTTGTCAAACTACGCCACCGACTTAAAAAAAAGTTTCGACGCCCGTGAGATTCGAACTCACGCGGGGAAACCCCATTGGATTAGCAGTCCAACGCCTTAACCACTCGGCCAGAGCGTCTTGGTTGTTTCCGCTCTAAACATTATTTTGAATTATTCATAATAGATCATAATTATTAATATATATCCATAATATTGTAAAATAATTTTTTGGACATTAAAAATGGATTTAATTTTAACCATTCAATAAAATTTGTCATAAAAATTTTAGACAAGAAACTAGGGTTGCATAATTCCCCGCGGGGACGGGGACTGGCGACCCTCGCGGGGACGGGGACAGATTTTGGCGGGGTCCCCGCGGGGATAAGAATTTTTTCGAAGTCCTGGAATTTCAAAAATTTTTTTTCCAATTTTATAATTTTATAAGATATGATGTCGTATTTTTCATAAAAATTGAAATATTTTAGGAAAAACTTTAGAAAAAACAATTTTCCTTTAATGAAAATTCAGCAGTTTAAATCAATTAAAATTTTTTCCATTGTTAAGTAAGCCTTTTTGAAATTTTTCGATAATCTAAGACCTTTTAAAAAAAATTTTTCGAGAAACTTAGGTTTATAAAAAATTTTAAATTTTCGAGCAATTTTATACCTTGGAAAATTTTTTCTAGAAATAGGAGGCCTATTAAAATTTTTTGAAAATTTTCATCATAGCCTATGATTTTTTTTTGAAAAATCTAAGATCTATAAAAATTTTGAAAATTTTTCGAAAAACCATGTACTGTAAAATTCCAAAAAAATTGGAAGTCAATAATAAATTTGGATTTTATCGAAAAAATCAAGGGATAAAATTTTTAACAAAATGAAAAAATTTCTTATTTAAATGAGGAGGGTAGGGGTCCGCTCAAATATGGGGACATAAACGACCGAGTCCGTCGATATAGGCCACCGGAAAGAATTGTTGAAAACTTTATGAAAATTGATGGTATTTTTGGTAAAAATCTAAACACTATTTTCAAAATTCAAAAAAGGATGACAGGACATAGTTGTTTTTTGAAAATTTATATAATTTTAATTTTTTTATTACGTTTGTCGATTTTGTTTTAAGGCTCAGGAAGTTGTTCTCGAGCTATACTATTAATTGTGTCGGCGGCCCCGATAGGGGCCGCCGGAGAAAAATTTCCAATATATTCGAACATTTCTTAAGAAAAATTGGCTAGAAAATCTTATTTTTCCGTAATTTCCCGCGGGGAACGGGGACCCCGTGGCAACCCTAATATGCACAGATTAACATCCAAATATAATTTAATTTTATTAAATTTTTATTTAAATTCTGATTTTGCAGCTCTCCGAAAACATTCGCATCGGCAAGCAGTTGACTCCGGCCCTGGTTTTGCACATTTTCAACATTTTCACCGGTGGCTCACTTTTGTACTGGTCCTATTTTGCCATGCCCGGAATCCTTTATTTTTATGCCTTTGTGGCCAATTCCAATTCTCTATGCGGACTGTTGATTGAGTATTCCATGATCACGTAAATTACTAAAATTCGGTTTTAAATATTTTGAATTATTTTATATTTATTATATTAACTTTATTAATTTTTTAATGTTAAATGAATATTAAAAATAAATTTAACTTATTAATTCTAACCTTTCCGTTAATATTATTGGGCAAAAAATAATAAATTAATTTTAATTTTGACTATTTCTGATAAATCTTATTTCTTCTTTACTTTTATGTATTCTTTCAGTCCATTCCGATTTTTCCTTTTGCCTTTTTTGTCATTTTTGAAACCTTCCCGCAATATTATTTTCACTTTTTTTTTTGATATCATTTTTGCTAACAATACATATTATGAATGTATAATTTTTCCCTTAATTTTTTCCCATTTCCAGGTGCCATCCCTTTCTGAAACGCAATTTTGATCAACTGCGTCAACGTATTTTCCGCCCGTTCCTTTGCCAACGCAGGGCGCAAGTTGGTGCGTCAACGGACCAGCAGAACAACGATCAGAATGGGCAGAATGATCTCAACGCCACCAGTGGCCAAATTGCATTGCGTGATCTTTTGAACGGAAACCGATTGATCATGGCCGAAAGTCCCAGGGAACATTTTGCGCGCTTACGCAACATTTGGGGCACAATTCCGCCGGCATCACAATGAAACACCTTGTCTTGAAAGATGATAGCTATTTTGAAGCCAATTAGATTTCTTATTTCTTTAAAAAAATTTTTTTGTAATTTTGAGTTAAAAATGGTATAAAAGGAAATTGCAAAAAATAATTTAATAGCTAACTTAAGAAATTCGACTACAATTTTTGTTAATAAAATTGATGAGTAAAATATAAAAATAATATATTTTCACAAACCAACTAAAAATATATTAACTTTGATTATACAATCATTTTTTAAAACAATTTCATTTGTAACTTTTATTCCAAAAAGTTGAAAATTGCTAATTTTTAAACCTTCTATATATTTTTCCATTCTAGGCAAAGCAAAAATCGGAAATTTTGCACCATTCACCATATCTCAATTTTTACATATTTACCGATAGAGTACGAATGTTCAACACCTAAAGAATTTCCGTTTTTTGGCCTAAATGAAAACAACAAAATTTCAAATTTTGGAGGTCGTCTTCTCAACCTCCCCATTAATGCCACCACCATCCTAAATTCTGCAGTTTTCTGCGATAAAATTCACACAAAAATGCAATCGAGGACCCACCAAATTGGGCACAAAATCGGGTGTGGGAACAGTAAAACGACGAAAGAACAAAAAACAAGAATATTGAGGAAGGAGAAGGGTTGGCAAGCGAAGGCGAATTTTAATGAGCCAGAAAATGTGCTTCTATAGCGGAACACCTCCAGCAGAGGTTTAAGGAGGTGCAAATGCTGTTTCCATTACCATTTTTGACCAAATCGGTTTTAGGAATTCAAAAAATTAAAAGGCTAAAAATGTAGAGCAAAAAATTCTATATATATTTGCATTTAATCTTTTCGATCTGACATATTTTAAAAATTCTCTGATTTATTAAATATTTGGCGATTTTTACGTCTTATTTTTTTTCTAGGGCACTAAATAACCCGTCAAATCTCTGCAGAAAAACATTTATTTAATTTATGTTTTATTTTCTATTAGTATGAATCTTTTGTATTTTTGTTTTCTCACCCAGAAAGTATTTGTCCAAATTTTCTAGTTTAGGACTTTACAATTTTTCGGTCATTTTTTGGCACCGAAATTTTCGATTCTTTATATCCTCAACAGTTTGAAATAGATTTTTTCGACTCCATTCTTTACGTATATCGTATCATTACAGGTCCTAGATCCAGTCCAGGTCCCAGGTGCTAGATTTTTTGGAAGATTTCTAGGTCGGCCACAGATTGAGCTGATTTTTGGCCAGTGGGGTTTTTTCGGGCCGGGAATTCGATTTTTAGGCTTAAATTGGCCAAAAGTGAAAAAAAAATTTTTCGAAATTTTCAACAGGGTTGTTTGGAACCCTTATGTTTGGAAATTCGAAAATGAAAATCGGACAAAAAACCGGTTTTTAAAACGGATTCTAGCGAGTTTTTGGCATCAATTTGTAGGCCTAAAAATTAGATATTTTTCATAAAAATTTCAGGTCTCTAGCCTGTCTAGAAATAAAGTTATGGCGATTTTCGAAAAAAACTCGTATATGTATATATGCAAAACTTTTAAAGAATACAGGTTTAATATTGCACACATTTACCAAAAGCAAATTTTACATTAATTTATTTATGTTTTTAAAGAGCTTTTTAAGATATTTGACGGTTTCCCACTTTCCAACTATAAAATGACCTCCAAATTCTTCCATCTGCTAATTGCGATGGCCATTGTCTTGGCAATCAGTGGACGACGACACCGAAGGACACCACCGTGGAAACACATGTTCAAGCCGTCCGAACATCATCGAATGATGGGAGGCAAGTGGGCATCCGGAAGATTTAGTATAAATATATTTAAAAAATTTTCAAAATTACAATAGCAATAATAACCTTTAGCTTTGAGCCATCATTAATTAATATTTCCACAAATTATTAAGTGATTCGTAAATGTTGTCCGAAACAACTTGACCAGCCAATCTTTTGTTGCTATGACGGACTTTTTGGCTATATCAATGATGAGCAGCCCTTGCTGGAATGCGCGATGCATGATGCCATGAATCCGGTGAAATTTTATTTTTTAAATCCAAAGGGTCAATTTACAATTTTTCTTAAATTGTCTTAAGCAAAAGTTTTCAAAAATCTGTAAAAAAGGATATATAAAAGGTTTAGTATTAAAAAGCTTTTTTTAAGAAAAAATTATTTCTCTTTGTTTTGATAGGCCCAAAATTTTCTTATAAAATTTGCAATTCCTTTTATTTCAAAATCTATTATATTTTAATGGGATGTCAAGAAAAAAATTAATTTATTGATGTTTTGGTGTTTGTTTTATATTCTTTTCTTCTTTTTAGAAACAAATTTTCGCCGCGGTCCGATGCGCGCAAAATGAGATTTTGGGCACCAGAGGGACTAACATGTGCAGTATGTTTTATTTACATTTGGGTGGAATAAATAAATGAATTAAGTAAAATAGAAAAAAATTAAAAATGTATTTGGCTATTAAGATCATTTATAATTACATGAACTAGCAAAATTTATCAAAATAAAATATTAATATTTACAATAAATACTCATTGGTGCAGCTTTTAGAATTTAAATTAAATAGGCCAATTTTATGTATTTAAAAAGTGCCTAAATCTGCTTTAAAAACAGCAAATCATACAATTAGGAAGGCACAAAATGTCAAACAGCAATCTTTATATATTAAAATATGTTAATGTATACAAGTAATATATTTTAATAAATGATTTTTTTCAACTTATAAACTAATAATAATATTTTGTTTACAAAATCGCTAATTTCTGCGTTCCAATTGGGAAAGGGGAATCATTTTAGCCAAACTTCTGTATTTGCTAAGTTTTCATATTAGTATAATTACTAAATATTGAAGAATAATGATAAATTTCTCATTTTTTGCCAGGAATGCACTGTTGCGGACATTTCGAGAACATTGAGGGTTTGCACCGCTATACCGAGTGCAGTCGTGCATGCGTGAGGGCTTCGCACAATGTGACCATGTCGATTGAGCAGCAAATGCAGGAACTGCGCGACTTGGGATGCTTCCAGCAGAGCAAGCTCAGATTTGAGGTAATACTACTAATGTTTTGAAGAAATTCTTGCATAAAATTTAATGTTTTCATTTGATTAAATTCTGATCAATTTTTTGCTTCAAAATTTTTCTATTATAGTCTAAATTTTTTGCATTTAATTTATTTTTTAATTTTTTCCCATTCTAATTTAAAACTTTTATTTTATTCTACCATAAAACACTATGCAATTTTGGCACACTAAAAATTAACCCATCATAATCTAAATTGTTCTTCCATTTTTACTACATTAGATAAATTCTTTACAAAACATAAAAAATCAAATCAGAAAATAAAAAATGAGGAATGATTCAAAACTTATGTTGATCAAAATGAATCCAAGTCTCAAAATCCCTCCTTTTATGACTATTGTCATAATTATTCTGTATTTTATTTTCAATATTTCAATAAAAATTATTCTTCGCAATAATATTTTAGCCATTCTGGAGCTGCATTCATAGTCAAGAGGAACCAGCAGACTATGATGGGGACGAGATCATTGACCAGGAAATTGGGATTACATCCGCGGAATGGCATGCTATCTGCAAGAACCAGGGCGACGAGGAAGAAAACTGAGGTCGGAGCTAGCCAACGCCGGAAAAACCAGAATTCTTAGAATGTTTAAAAATCTGTATAGAACATTGAAAATTCCTTAAAAATAATGTTCCAAAAAAATTTCTGAAATATTCATAAAAATTCCAAAAAATCAAAGTCACTTTTGAAATTTTATCCTCTAGAATAAAAAATATTTTCCTTTTTAATTATGCAATAAAAATTGTTTAAAATAGCTGTGAAAAAATAAGATTTTTTTTCGAAAATTCGTATTCACTCCAGCAGAAATTGATATTCCAATAATGTTATGGCAATTTTTTATCACTTCATTGTTATTTTTACTATGTTCTCTCTAGCTGGTACAAGTTATTTTTCCGTCATTGTACAATTATAATTTTTGTTGTTATAATTTATTTATTTTTGAATTCATTTTTAAGCATTCAATTTATTGTTGAATAAATAAGCAATAAAAACTAATTTGAACATATTTGTAAATTTATTTAAATCCATTCTATAGTTGTCTGATTTTCATGATTGTTGATTTTTTTCGGAATTCCACTATTTTTTAGCACAAAGTTCACCATCAAAAACTACAATATTTGTCATCAACAAACCCATTGAAATTTATTTTGGCCTGGAACAAATGCATTTTTTTGTAGATTCTGACACCAAATAAAACGGATGTTTTTGGACCAAATTAGGCGGAAATAATCAGCGAATTTGGTGTGAAAATGCTGAATTTTTGTGGACGATCAAGAACAAAGAACAAAGGCACAGCAAAACGGAACCAAAAACAGGATTAAGAGAATTTAGGGGCAAGAAGGGTACCTCGATCGAAGTTAATATAGTGGAATAAAGGGGGACATAGGTTTCTTCGTCCTCTGACTACGTTATTTTGAAAATTCCTTGCCAAATTTCAAAAAAACAAATTAAATTTCTTCCAAATTTGGAATAACAAAAATGTAAAAATGTTTATAAATTAACTATGAAAATTCTACTAAATTCGTCATTCAATCGAACAATAAATATTAAATATAATCACTGATCAATGATCCGATTTTCTGATCATTTATGTATAAGCATCCGATCCAGAAGCTCTCCTATTTTTTTCGAGTCAATACCTTGTTTATTCACGTTTCAAATCATAACCAATTTTGCTCAAAATTAAAAAATAATGCTTCTTATACAGCATCATACTCACGCTTGTTAGGCCCAATCATTAGATGATTATATCATTTGTCCTGGTTCTGATCATTGATCAGCTCATGTCCTGATATTCCCCACTCTGCAGACTGCTCTTGTGTGTGCCAGTCTCGAATTGGGCATCTGTCGCATCTTTCTTGCCCGCCGCCTCACCAATGCTTGGCTCCCGCAGACTCGGCCTCCTCGCTTTTTGCAGAAACCATTTGGAAAGGGCGGGTGGTGCGAGTAAATGGGCTGAATTATGACAAAAATATAAACGATCAAAGATCAATAATAAGTGATCAAGGTCGTAAAATTGTAAAATTTGATTTTATGGCCAGATAAAATAGTAAAATGATTGGCTTTATATTTAATCCTTGGCCAGATTATCCAAAATGGCAGTTAATAAAAGATGATATGGCGATTATTACCCTCAAAATGCTAATTCCAATGTTCGTACTTTTTTCAGCCGCATTTGGCCCTTCTTCCATTTCCACCGGTTGTTCATACCACCATGAACGTGTCTTGAAACGCAACGTTCGTGACATGGCTGCGAAACCGAAGTTATGGGCCGCAAAGATACAGACAACATATCTGGAAAATCAGAAGAAAAACTTAAACACAAGCGAAGAAATTTGGGCAAAAATAAGATTGTGGCGAAACAAAAGATACTCGAGCAGCTTATTATTATATAAAAATGAACTAGTTGAAAAAGACGTGAAAAAGGCTAAAAAAATTAAAAAGTTCTTTGTACCCCCCACCTTGTATCCGGACTCAATTGGACAAGCGTGAATCGTTTATTTTTGCCAACTTCATAACGGCGCCAATAACGAAATTGTGGCGCAGGTTCTTGGGTGAACAGCAGAAAATATTGCTGATTTTTTTTTAATATTAAAGTATCTTCCTTATTTATTTTTTTTTGTAAATTACCTCGGGACCCAAATTTTTGCGTGGCGAACTCCAGCAAATTGTTGCGGTCTCTGAACTGATTGCATCCAATTGCAGTAGTTGCGGAACAGTGCAGGGTTCTGATTTTAGCAAATGAATATATTTTTTCTTGTTGGGTACTGGGGTAGGATCCAAATTGTCTTTGGCATTTTGACTGTTTACTCCCTCCCCTATGAACTTTGATCCCAAGCCATCCACCTTCTTCCCAATTGATCATTCCCATTATTCACTTTTCATATTCCGTTCTTATTATAAGTCCCTGTCCGACCCTTCGCAAATTACTATTATTTATTCTGACAAATAAATATTTTATTATTTATTCGATTCTTTATTGTGATTGGTCTCCAGAGTTGACCCAATACACAACATTTGGCGCAGTCAGCGAACCCTGCATTGGAATTCGGACAGGTCTGAAAAATTTTGGGATTTCCTTTTTCGAACAGGAAAAAATTTTCTTCGCATCGATCGATTTTCGTCGCATCACTGCTGAAAAGCATTCTCCAATAGCATTGTTTTGCGCTCCTGGGTTTAGTGTTTAGGCAACACTTACCAGGTCATCCACGCGCAGCACTCTCGACTTTTAGCTAGGCGCTAATTGTCGTACAGAGTGTTCTCACTTCGCTTCCTCCCGCACTTCGTTTCTCGTCCTGAAAAGATTGGAAATGGCTCAGCTTGGACCAGCACAGCTGCAGCAACTCATCGACAGCTTTCAGCAACTGGCACAGCAACTCGGCAGTGCGAACATTTCGCAAGGTTCTGCACTCGCCAGTGCCGCTACGCTCACCACATCACTGGATGCACGCCTCGGGAAGTTCCTATATGACCCGGAGGCTGGCCAAACCTTCGATCAATGGCATCAGCGATATGGTTCGCTCATCGAGGACGATGGCAAAGACCTGGCAGAATCGACCAAGGTCCGCCTCCTCATCGGCAAACTCGGCGACGCGGAATACACACGTTTTCGCGACAGCATCCTCCCGTCCTCGCCTGACCAAATGGCGTATAAGGACGTGCTCACCAAATTGAAAGCACTCTTCGGCGAAATGCGCTCGCTTTTTGTGCGTCGCTATGAGTGTCTTCGGCTCAAACAGCAGCCGAATCAGGATGTGTCCGCGTTTATCGCCCAAGTCAACGCCGCATGCGAAAATGCCGAAATGAGCCTGAGCAAGGAAACCATGAAGTGCCTGATCATGGTTGTTGGCCTTCGTGATGAGCACCATGACCTCCGTCAAAAGTGCTTGCAGTTGTTGGAAGAGAAGCGAAAGAAAAGGGAAGACATGACCCTGGAAGCACTTGGCGAAGAGTGCAGAGCATTTCAGCTCATCCGGGACAGCGCACAATCCCTGTCACAATCGACTTCGAAAGATGCAAATGCGGTGCAGACACGGCCACAGCAATGGAAAGAGAGGAACAAAAGCAAGAAAGGACCGAATAGAAGTGAATCCAAAGCAGCTCCAAAGGCTTCCGATGACAAGCCGGAGACAAAGCAAGCACACAACAAATGTTTTAGTTGTGGTGCGAAGGATCATTTCCGCTCCTCGTGCAAATTTCGGTTCAACATGTGCCCAAAATGCGGCAAAAAGAGATTTGGAAAAAGTTTGTCAAAGTTCGGCCCCGAAAACGGCCAAGACAAACAATGTGTCCGCCTCTCTCACGGCCGATACGGTCTCAATTTCCGCAAGCTGCTTGGCCATGGACACTGATGATGCTGCATGGTGGAAGCTGAAACTACACATCAATGGCATCCCATGTACCATGATGAAAGTGGACACGGGTGCGCAGATCGTGTTGCTCACTTCCGCAACATGGCACAAACTGAAGAAGCCACAGCTTTCACCTGCCGGAATAGAAGCTAAGAACTGCAACGGAGAAGCATTCCCATTGAAAGGAAAATTCGAATGCTCTGTTAATGTTGGTGAAGCCGAACCAAAGACACTGATCGCTTTCGTCAGCGAGAAGGTCCGCCATGATTTACTGGGAATTCCCTGGATCAAAGCTCTCAATTTGGTTCCCACCGCATCTTGGACTAACTCAAATGTTGTCAATGCTTCTTCCGTCAGTCCGGCATGGTCTAAGTACAGCATCAGCACCAAGGAATCGCTCAGTTCAGCGCTGCACTCAGAATTTCAAGAGGTTTTCAGTCCCGGACTGGGGCATTGCACCAAGATGCGTGCACACCTCCATCTGAAAGCAGATGTCAAACCCGTCTTCTGCAAAGCAAGACCGGTTCCACACGGTGCACTTGAAGCAGTAAATGCTGAACTTGACCGACTTGTGTCCATTGGAGCGATCAAAGCAGTAGATTTCAGCAATTGGGCCGCACCAATTTTGGCAGTTAAGAAAAAGAACGGAAAAACACGAGTGTGTATGGACTTCAGCACAGGCCTCAATGAACGGCTAGAGCTCAACCGTCCTCCACTGCCGCGCCCAGAGGACATTTACGCATCCGTAAATGGGGCCGCGTACTTTACGCAGTTGGATCTACGCGACGCGTATCTGCAGCTCGAGCTTGACGAGGAATCGAAAAAGCTGTGCGGAATCAACATTCACCGCGGACTGTTCCAGTGCGAACGACTACCATTTGGTGTCAAGTCCGCTCCGGCCATTTTCCAACAGCTCATGGATCAGCTGGTGGCTGGAATACCCGGCGCATTCTCGTATTTGGATGACGCCATCATAGCAACGAAAACGCTGGAAGAGCACATTGCTGCTCTGTTCAAGCTGTTCGCGCGCATCCAGGAGTTCGGTCTACGACTCCAACTGGAGAAGTGCAATTTCCTCCAGCGCGAAATCGTCTTCCTCGGTCACATTGTCACGGCAGAAGGCATTCGTCCGGATCCATACCGATCCGATGCCATTCGCAAAATGCCTGTACCCCATGACCAGTCCACACTCCGCTCATTCTTGGGAGCACTGAACTACTACGGTAGATTCATCAAGTCAATGAGGGAACTCCGAGCACCGTTGGACGAGCTACTCAAAAAGGACGTCAAATGGGAGTGGACCGAAAGACAGCAAGCAGCTTCTTAGAGGTATTCCGGATGAACAGTACAACCGCGTCTGCGACAGTTACACAGTCAGATCACTCGTGAACCGCCTCGGCATCCCGGAAGAGATCGTCTCTGACAATGGAATGCAGTTCCGCTCTTCGGAATTCGCAGCATTTTGTCGCGAACATGGAATTCGGCACACTTTCACGCCTCCATATCACCCGCAGAGCAATGGGCAGGCAGAAAGATTCGTGGACACCTTCAAGAGGGCCATGAAGAAGTGCAGCACGGAAGGCAAGGACTGGGCTGAGAAGGCAATTCTCGCCTACGGGACGACTCCGAACGCCGCTCTCGATGGACATTCACCCGATGAACTGTTCCTCGGCCGCCGTCTTCGTACCAAGTTGTCACTCGTCCATCCTTCGGCTGATCCGGCACCGAACTCGCATGATTCTGCGCGAAAGTCGTACATCCAGGCGATGTCACGACAATTCGATAAGAAACACGGCGCAACGCCGGTAGTGTACAACACAGGAGAGTCGGTCTACCTTCTAAACTATCGTTTCAACAAGACGCACTGGTTGCCCGGCACCATCATCGAGCGAATAGGTAAGTCGCCGACCTATCGGGTCTCCGTTCCTTCGCTTGGACGAGATGTCCATCGACATGCGAATCAGCTTCGGAAGCGCCTTCCGATCGAGCTCGATGAGCAGTGTGCTCCGCGTGCACAGCCATGTTCATCGCGTCCGGAAATACAGCATCAACCACCGCCAAACCGACCTAAGCGTGATGTGAGGGCCCCTAGAAGACTTGTAATGGACCCAAGCAAGAAACGCTACGAGGAGGAGTGATCTTAAAGGGGGAGATGTTGGGTACTGGGGTAGGATCCAAATTGTCTTTGGCATTTTGACTGTTTACTCCCTCCCCTATGAACTTTGATCCCAAGCCATCCACCTTCTTCCCAATTGATCATTCCCATTATTCACTTTTCATATTCCGTTCTTATTATAAGTCCCTGTCCGACCCTTCGCAAATTACTATTATTTATTCTGACAAATAAATATTTTATTATTTATTCGATTCTTTATTGTGATTGGTCTCCAGAGTTGGCCCAATACACAACATTTCTTTTAAAATTATCCACAATAATTTAACAAAATAAAAACTATTGAAATATTTTACATTTAATTTAAAGAACTTAAAACATATTAGAGCCATAAAATTGACATTTTTGGGAAAATTCCGAAGAGCCATAAATTTGATGCATTTTGAAAGTTCAGAAGTATTTTAATTTGTAGGATTAGATTTTTAAATTTTTATCGAAAAGCATAATTAGAAAATTTTCGAACCAGTGTATTCTTGACATCTTGCTGGCCTGGAAATGCCGTTTGATGTTGAAATTTGCACGCTGAATTCATACAGAGTAAATGATCTAAAAATCATTCCCTTTAATTGTTTTAAAATTTTAAATCAAAACCGTAGTCCTCGCACTTCATAGCGATTATTTCGTATAAAATCGGTGACCTATAAAAGATTACAAATAATTTTCTAATTGAATTTTATTATTTTTGATCCCACCTTCATTGTGCATAGCCTCTGTGGTGTTCTGGGCTTCCAGCTCAACGTGTACCAGAACTTTCGACCATCCAGCAATATTTGTAGTGGCGGTTCCCATTTCAGGGTCACCGAGTCAGCAGTCACGTGAAAGGCAACAATCCCCCGAGGGGGTGGCAGAACTACATTTATAATAAATCAAAATGCATACATTTTTAAGAAATTATTTCAGACAAAAAAATCCATTATTTCTTATTAGTGCCAAATAACTTTTCTTGATTTGCAGCCTAATCATGTTACTAGCCTTAAAAGTGTAAAATATTGGGACCCAAAATTTTTCCCGTTAAATCTTTCTAAAAATGATTTCCTTGGGGAATTTTACGTCCAATTTGACGTATGCGTCATTTGAAAAAAAATTTTTTTGATGGTGCGGTCCAATCGCTACGGTTCAAATGAATGCTAAAAAATAAATATTGTGTCAAAAAATAGAGCAAGAATTAGCTAAAAAATGATCCAACTCATACCCAAATTGTCCCACTGTGAAAAAAGTTATGGCCAAAATACTGTGAATTTGGCCAAAATTATTATTTTGGCCATAACTTTTTTCACAGTGGTCCAATTCGAATTTGGTTATTAGGCTGTTGATCTATTTTTCTCTATTTTTTGACATCATACGACAGCCGCAAATGTCGCACAAACTCTCATTCACCTTCTCCGGTGCGTCCCTTTGGACTAGGAGGCGGTTGCGCGGCTGGCAGTGGCGGAGGTGGCGGGAACACATGAAAGTGCCACATTGCGGTTGCGGTCTCGAATAAGCGGCGCATCGCTTCCCGCTTCATCGCTTCAATGCGTTTCTGTTGCACAGCTTTCAGCCATTCCAACGGATCCTACAGCTCATAAAAAATTAGAATTATAAAATGTAATTTGCAAAAAATCACAAACTGCTTATCATTTTTTGTTGAAAAAATTCATTTTTTAGAAAGTAAAATTTTCACAATTAAAAAATCCATTCACAGATATATGACATTAATAAAAAAAATTTTAAAGATAAATGCTTAATAATTTGCGCTTTTTCATACATCAAAACTGTTAATAAGTAAGACAACATTTTTAATTATTATTATCTTTAGTATTGATTAAGCATTGATTATTTTAGTCGTCTAATCATAAATTCAGTCGTCTACACTAATGATAAACTTGATCATCTGCTTGAAATTTTTAAGACAAATTTAATGCATTCTAATTAAATATGTGTTATCAAAGTTTGTCACCTTCGTCAATTTTGTTCTATAATTTTTGTCTTTGTTCACATCTTCAAGAGATCATTCCCTTTTTTCTGTTCTGACTATTCTGATTTAATTATTCTGATTTTCCACTCACGTCCATTTTCATCCGTCGGCCAAAGAAGTGGAGCCGATCAATGTAATAGGCACCAACCATGTCGATGAATGTTGTGGCCACAATAAGCCCGATCAAAATCACAAACAGAATTGGGAGGATGAAATTGGAGTTTTTGGGCACAATATCTGTAGAAAGAAGTTACAGCTTATATGATTGGATAGAAATATAATTAATTTAATTCATCCTTTTTAAAAAGGTATAGTTATATTTTCCAATTTTTGCTTCGATTGATTTCGTAATAAACTATTTTTTACAATTTATTATGTATCTATTCTTATAAATTGGCATTTGGTGAATAAATTTTACCTCCGAATCCAATGGTTAGGACACTCATCATGATAAAATAGAAGGCTTCCCATAGTGTCAAATTCTCCAAATATGCCACAAAATAAGCGGCAGAAACAATGTAGCCGACCAGCAAAACATAGACAAGGACGAAGGGGACCTGAAGGCTCATTTGCGTGAATTTTAACTTTTAAATATCAAAATTTACAAAAAAAAAACTAGTTCAAAAATGAATTATATTTAAAAAAAAATTAATTAATTATATTATTAATTCCTTTTCTATATGTAAAAAATTGTATTATTTTCGTATATACTCCAATTTTGTTTAGAAGCATTGTATATTTAATAGTTATATTTAATGATTTTTTATAAAATAATAAGACACATGAAATACATATATATTATTAATTTGGAATATACATTAATGGATAATGCAATTATTTAACTATTTTTCGAAAAAATAAAGTTCTAATAAATAGAAAAAAATTTTACCTCAACAAAATGGGTTTTTTCCAAATGTTTCCATAGGAATTCGGCCATCTAGATAACAAAAAATAAATCAAATAATAAATTATAATAATGTTTACCTCTTCCTCATTTTTGTACATCACCGATTTTCTCAGCAATCTTTGGCGTCTTCGGCGTTCAAATGTGTGTAATAAAATTCTTTCCTGATAATTGGAAGATCCTTCGCGTAAAATGCTTCTTCCCCGACGCATTTTGGACTTATTTCGGTGTCGATACCAAAATCGTAAATGGTAATGGAGCTTGATGATCTCGGTGTACAACCGATTGATGGCCTCAGTGCAGAATTTGGCCTTTTAATTTTTTGGGGAAAAATTGGGAGAATTTAAAAAATAAAAAATAATTTATATTAAAAATTTAAAAGCTTTAAAACACAGGAATAAAAAATAAAACTATTTTAAAGGTCTTTCAAAAGAATTTTTACAAATAACCAAAAATTAAAATATCAAAGCTCATAGAAATAATATGGCGAAATTTTAAATGAAATTTTTTTAAATGAAAAAATAGTGAGCTATTCTATAAAATAATATATAATATTGGAATAATAGGAAAATATTATAGTTCAATGTTCAATTATTTTAAAATTATAAATATGAAATTTGTTACCACATCTGCTAGTGTGACCAAATACAATGGGATTCCGAATATCAAGTAAAGCATGCAAAATATCCGACGAGCAGTTGTGCGGGGCGCATTTTCGCCGTAACCTAAATCATTAAGTTATCAGAATAAAAAAAAGATTATGACATCAGAACCATATCAAAATAAATACCGCATGACATAAAATATTTATGAAAAATAATAATAATAATAAAATTTATTTCGGCAAAATCTATATGAAAAAGTCAGAATGTTACTTATATATGTATATAATTTCGAACTTTGGTGCTCACCAATGGAAGCCAGCCAAGTGGTGGAATAAAATACATNTATTTCAGCATGATACTGCAGCTGAACTGCTCGAACTTGATGGGCCATCGACGGGTTGTTCATGTTGCACTGATTGGGCTGAAATTCGGTCCACGGGGTTATCGAAGGTGCTGAATACGATGGTGATGTTGTTTCGGCATGATGCTGCAGCTGAACTGCTCGAACTTGATGGAGTAGGCTGCTCTAGCAACCGAAGGTCTTTAAGCGCGAAGCGCTTTTCCAACCGAAGGCCCTGCTTTCCGCTCAAGAATAATACATAGAACAGAGTTCTGGTACCCACTACAATGTTTTGTGATTCTTTAGAATTGTGTATCTAATATAGAGTATTGTTACCCGCGCGGTTTTCCCCTGCGTTGCAACTAGTTAAGTTATCAGAATAAAAAAAAGATTATGACATCAGAACCATATCAAAATAAATACCGCATGACATAAAATATTTATGAAAAATAATAATAATAATAAAATTTATTTCGGCAAAATCTATATGAAAAAGTCAGAATGTTACTTATATATGTATATAATTTCGAACTTTGGTGCTCACCAATGGAAGCCAGCCAAGTGGTGGAATAAAATACATTCCACATCAGATTCGGCGGTCTTTCATCCTGATGCAAAAAAGCATATATGAATTATTTTTAATGAAAATGATAATCACCAAATATTGCTGTTGCTCAAAGAGGCGGTATAAAGTTGTAGCAAATTCCATGAAATTTTGATCGTCCGTGAAGTTCGATGACGGTTCCAAGAGATTACTTATAATTCGGGAGGCATAATTATATTTGGCACTAAAATAATTTTGTTATACATAAAATATGATATAAGTTACTATTATTTATTCATTAAGGTCTTTAGTTTTAACAATACATCTCTCAAAATTTGCTTTTTCGATTTCATTCAATATTTATTTTCTCATTATATTTTTTTGTTTATTAAAAAATTATTTACTGATTAAACGAAAAAAGTAGATCGTAGAAAAATTCCAGGAATTATATCTACCTGATAAAAAAGTGCTCTAAGGGAGTGATTAATTTTAGCATAATTATCTATTTTTTTATTTTTTTAAAAATTTAACATTACAAATACCTCTCCAAGTTCTTGACAAGAATGTTTGCTTTACTTTCCGATGGTTGCGAAAATCCGTTGAAATCAAACATGCTTAATACAATGGCGCCAACAAAGGCATAACACACCGACATCAGCAACAAAGTGATGTGGGGAAGTGCAATACGGAATACCTGCAGGGAGAAAGTTCGAAGAAGGTATCAATTTTAATTCACATAAATTTATTTTAAAAAGTTATTAAATTTGTTAAAAAGAATCTTTCATAAGTTAGCTTATTAGCTACAAAAATAAAGTTTTAACTAATTTTAAAAATTCCATTGTAAATGAAAGTTTATTTATCATATTAACTCTATTAAGTCCCCACTCCCATTAAGAGACCACCCTCCAATAGACTCCCCCTCCTTTGAAATGGAAACCCCTAATAGGCCCCCTCTCTCCAGCAGAGGGGTTTAAAAAATAAGATCCCATGGAGTCCTAATAGAGTTTTACGTTATATAGATGGTGGTGTGTATATAAACCCTCAAAAAATTTTTTGTAAAGTTTTTTCCCATTTACCAATTGTTTGGTGAAGCCAAATTGGCCCGGTAGTGCCTCCGACCATTGGCACAGTTCATTGGGTGTTATGCCGCACATTATGTGTTGATAGACAAAGTAAAAAATTATTTTAATAATTTTGATACTTTTTTCTTTAGTCCAATAATTTGTACAAAAATCCTTCTCCTATATATCAAAAGTTCTAACAATCATTCATAGTCAGCAGGATTAGCCTTCTTTTTATCAACAAAAATGATAAAATTTAAAAAATAAATTTTTTACTAAAAAGATTAATAACGACAAAAAATCTTTGTTATATTGAGATAAAATTGTAGACTGTAATTTTTATAAAAAAATGCATTTTCCGATAAATTTTAAGTCAACATAAAGAAGAAAATGTAAGAAGTGGCGGGAAATTCCAGGAATATGTTTCCCTAATGGATTGGATGCATTTGAAGGAAATTGGAATTTGGGCTTAATTCGATTTGTGCCAACGGTCCAAAAGGAAATGCACTTCCTCCAATGCTTTTCTTGGATTCTCTTATATTTTTGAATTTGAAATGGAAACTAAATTTGACAAAAAAATGGCTGCTGATCCATAATTTTTATCAGATAATTACTGAATAGAAACGATAATTTTTTTGGAATTTTATTTTTTGATTTCATATAAATATTACATATTACATAAATTTTTAGCATTTAGTCAAAGAAAATTGACATCATCCAACCTTTTTATACAATTAATTTTATAATTCATTTCCAGCTTTAAATATTTTTAAAATGGTTAAGAAGCAATTTTTCTGGAGACCGGATGGTCGGTTTTTTTTGGTCGATTTTTTCGGGTTTTTTCGTTTTTGTTTGTTGGCTTTTTTAACCGAAAAAATCCGACCGATTTTTTTTGAGTTTTTTTTGTTCTTTTTTTTTGGTTTCTTTTCCAATAGGCCCTTCTGTCTAGTCTCTGATATTTTCCCATTTCAATAGTTCTCCATTTTCTATGATTTTACTTCAATTTTACCAGATCATTACGCATTAATGACGTCTTTTTGATGCGTTTTTGACTGACGTCATACATCCACCATTCCTTTGAGGGTGGAAATTCCGAAGCTCATCAAGGACAAACCTTTACCCGATGAATGAATGGCTTGGACCACCTTCTACCCATTGTAAAATCGGAGAAGATCCTCCCTTCCATCTCTCCGATCGATCGATTCATCGATTTGGTTGCGCAGTTGCGCGGCAACCAAAATCGCACATCATCATCCTCATCGGGGAAAGTTGTGTGTAGCGGAGTTGGAGGAACAAAGATGGAAGATTGATCTTGCTCTGCTCTTCCTCCTCCTCGAGACCTTGAAGAATATTACTTACCTTATATAGTTTCGATTATAAGTGATCCTTTCATCAAAACTTTATATGGGATGCTCTTTATTATATTTTTTTATTCTTTTCATCACATTTTTTTATAAGAATAAGATTAACCTAATTGTACATTCATTCGACTTTTAATAATAATAAATATTCTTCATTTTTTATGTCGAAACAAAGGAAAAATCTAATACTTTCCAAGAATTGTTTGAAAGATCCTTTGCTAAGGGATAGCACCAAAAAAATGTTTTTTTCAAATTCTATTCGATAAGCGTTTAAAAAAATTAATGTTTTTAATTTTTAATCAAAGACTTCCAAACCCTTGTAGATTGTCAGATCATCATCATCAACCGCCGATGCAAATTTGTTCTTCCACCCACTTTTACTACCTTACCCCCCCCCACAACCTGCTCTGCTTAATGGCGCGTGCAAACAAGTCCTGCATATACAACCATGCGGGTCCTTCCTCTCTATGACTAATCCATGTCTAGACACTCAATAAAATTTATTTTATTCAAAAATATTGATTCAGGAATGAAAACCCCAAAATTCAATGTTTCCATGATTATTAATAAAAAATTAACCTAGGCATATAAGGATCCACCAATTATTCATATCTAAAATAACGGTAGTTAATCAAATTTTGATAAATTTGGGACTAATGTGCTTTTTATTCATTTGATCATAATTTACAAGATCATTAGTTTAAACTCAATAAATACCCTAAAAATAATGATCCTATATTGACAGCCTCAATTTTTAGGTACCAAAATTTGTGATGCGAATTCACATTAATCCTCCATTCTGTCACCGAAATGCACAATTCAAATCCCCATGTAACAACTACATAACTGTTCGCATCCAAAACATTTTTGTTCCCAATTAAATTTTTGATGGTCGATTTCGAAACACCCTAGGGTCAGAAACATTTTTATTTTTGTTTTTTTTCTGCTTAAAATTATACACAGGTGAATTTTTCTGCTAAAAGATCATAATGGATAATAATTTCGATAATTTTTCCGTTTTTATAATTTATTAAGCTTTTCTGGATGAGAAAATTAGTGATTTGGATGACCGGAATCGAGATTTTTTCAAAAATACTTTTTATTAGAAATCTTCATTTTATAAATTTTTACACCTAATCATTATTCATTAGTACCAAATTTGAGAGCCGATTATCCAATTCAAATGCATAAAATTTTGATATGCCTCGCGCTAAGTTTCGGAGCAATTTTTTCTCCATTCCATTTTATTTTTTTATTATTTAAATTTCCTAAAATTTTATTCATTCTTGAATTTCAGCTGCCAATGTGCAATAATAATTATCAGAATCAGAACAATTTGTTCCTTTTGGTTTTGATCGTTCTGTTCACCGTGCTGATTTCGGCCCATCCTCCGCCGCCTTTCCAGCTTTGTTTGGCCAGATGTGTAGCGAAATGTTTTAAAGGGGCCAAAGATCAAAGCGCAAAAGTGCTTAGTGAATGCCAAACGAAGTGTCGACCCTATGGACAACCGCATTTTTGTGTACGATTTATTTAAGCTTTTTTTTTTAAATAAAATATTTATAACATTAAAAACCCATAAAAACCCATAAATTTTTTATTGGAAATTTTGGATGAAATATCTTATCAGATTAATATGCTATTAGAAGTTTTTAGGATAGCAAAGAATGCTGGAGACGTTGCAAAAATCTTGACCCGCCAGGTACAACAAAATCCAGCGAGGAGAAAGGCCCCGGAGGCCCTCATCATCCTCTACCTCCACCACCCCCTAAAGGAATTGAGGTCGGTTTTAAATTTTTTAAATTGTTTAATAAAAGTACAACAATAAAAATCCACTAGTTTTTGGTAATTCATTGGATATATAGCAATTTATTTTATTTTTTATTCTAAAAAGTTAGTGGAGAAAATCGAGTTTAAACCTAAAAAAGTGCAATAAATCTCAAAAAAGAAAAAATCTTGCGTTAACCGTTGAGGAATAATAATGTTAAAAAGAATGCATTTTATTTAGGCTAGTTACAATGCCAACTTGTCCGTTGATGTTCGCTGGGAACCCGGACCGGGAATGGAGAATGGCGGACTTTATTTATTGGAGTTGGAGACGGAAGTACCAAATCATCAGATCACGCAAATTGTAATTTTTAATTGAAAATAATTTGAAAA
Source organism: Rotylenchulus reniformis (assembly GCA_001026735.1). Lineage (NCBI taxonomy): Eukaryota > Metazoa > Nematoda > Chromadorea > Rhabditida > Hoplolaimidae > Rotylenchulus > Rotylenchulus reniformis. The sequence goes on along the minus strand of LDKF01000256.1, from coordinate 39,237 downwards.
ATTAAATATTCCATATTATTGGATTTCTATTTGAAAAATTCAAATTTTGTTTTTTGTACCTTGGAAAAATAATAATCGAAGAAGCTTTTATTGTAGTAAAAATCTCATTGCACCAAAAATCCTTAATCTTCAGATCTTTAAGACAATTTTGTATTTATCAATTCCTCGAAAACTTCTTTAATTAAAACCAATTTTATTATTCTCATTTTTCTTTTTTAAACCATCTAAATAGCATATTTCTCATAATAAATTAGAATTTTATGGATTATAAATTAGCCAATTTTTGTACAATTGTTGCGTTTTTTCAGTTCACCTCCGACCACTCCTTCTCCGGCATGATCCCTTCCTCCGCAGACAGCATTTGCGGGCCGATCACGGTCCAAGTTGCACAAGTGGACGCCCAAAGGGGGCTGAGCAAATGGTCCAAGCCAGTTCAGCTTGACAACAAAGGTCCCGCAATTGGGGCCAGAATGGAGTTGGCCGGGGCCAAATTCAATGTAAGGAGGATGGAGAAAAAATCAGAATCTAATAAAGAGAGAAATCAGAATAAATGAAATCAGAATAAATGAAATGTAAGAAAAACAGATCAGAGAAAGCAAATGAAAATTCGACAATTTGCAATAATAGGAAACAGAATTATTCAGATAAAAATATTTTAAAAAATACAAATAATTGTATAAAATTAGGAATAATATAGAAAATTTCAACAATTTTCATTGCAGCAGGTTTTTCAAAAAAAATTTCACAAATGGAGTTTTTAAAAAAATTTGAAAAAATTTTTGAAAAATTTTCATTAGATCTAAATTCTTAATTTTAAATTATTTTGATTTTTGATAAATTATCATTGATTTTAGAAAACGAAAACGATCTTTACAAAAGCTGCAATTTTTCTTCCAGAGCACTCCATTTGACTCAGACGATTACACTTCAAATGCAACAATTAACATTGAACTCAAATTCACCATGAAAGGAGGTTAATTTATTTTGTTTTTTTAGAAAAATATTTGCCCTAAATATTTTAAAGCTCGAAATTCCTTAATTCACCCCTCAAATTTTTTTTATTGATTTAGAAAAGTTGGCATTTGGATGGCATAATAATAATTTTTATGCGAATAATCTTCTCAAATTCAGTTTGGCCACTCGGGATTGAGGACCTTGAAGTGGCTCCGGTGTTCCATTTGTTAGGTTGTGCCGTCCCAGATCTTGGCCAAGCATTTCCGGCACCAGATTTTGTGAATAAATATTTGATTTAAAGTTCGCTTTAGCATTGTATTTAAAGTTCGCTTTAGCATCGAGGCACCAGCAAAGACACAGTCCAAACATTTATTGGTGGGAAGAGATTATTATTAAATAGTTTAAAAATTGTTTTAAAAAGAAAATAATAATAAAAATGCAGAAATAATTTTAAAAAATTGATGGATAAAATCCCAATTACTAAAAAGATAATTGCATAAAGGGTCTACTTTATATTTTTGGTTTTTTAGACAAATTTCCATAAAATTGAAATTCTCGAGAAAAAATTCCCAGGATGACCCAGTCAAAAGTGGTCAAACCGGTTTTTCGGGCTTATTCATATTGATTAGCAGTTTATAGACCATTATTGTAGTCTGTCGAATTCTGCACCGAATAAAAAAACACATCTCAATTCAATCACTCATTGATTTTTATGATTTTTTTTCAAACTTTCGACCGAAATGGAAAAAATGGGACATTTTAATAGAAAAATTAGTATGCGATTTTCAAAATCGCCTATTATGCAATGACAGAAAAAGCAGAAAATAAAAAAAAATTAAGGTGCCGATTTGATGTATCGAAGATGTCGATTTGTGTATGCGGTGGACGAAGTGCGCTCAAATCATTGTGGTGCCACTTATCGCATTGTGGCGGGCGAAAAAGATTTCCAAACCTTAGAATTGAGTAATTTTTCGAAAAATATGAATAAATTAAATAAAAATGATTTTTTATTTAAAATTAAAAATACTAATATATGGCAAAATTAACTAGAAATTAATTTTCAGATTGTGACACAGTTTCCGGATCGAATTGTATTCGCTCTGACAAGACTAAATCCGCAAATCAAGCACCAATGTGTGGCCAATTTGACAAATTTGAATACAAAGTGACGGAAACTGAAGTAATTTCGATATTTTTTATTTATTACAAATTATAAATAATTTTAAACTTTTTTAAATAATTAATTATTAAAAATAACAAACAGCTTCCATAAAATTATTGAAGAAATAAAATTTTTTTATTAAAGCATGATTCCTCCACCTTATTTTATTCCAAATACTAATATATAAGCATCACTAAAGAACTTTTTTAAATAATTTTATTGTAAAATCAATTGAAAATTTTTCTACTATACACTTACAAAAATTATAATAAATTTCATAAAATTCAGACATATAATAGCACATCCAAGGATTCGGAAGGTGAAAATGAAAAAATCGCAGTGAATATCAGCTTCAAAGCCTTCAGAAGAATTGAGCAAATGAAGCCAATGTATTATGTTGCACTCTTCGGAAATGCGCAGAATTATCAAAATGAGGACGAGGTTGGAATTAAAATAATAAATTTTTGAAAATGCTAATAAAGGATAAAAATACAGATTTAATAATCAGACTGATAGAAATGAAAAATTTTTTTGAACTGTTTTTGAATTGCTTATTGAACTATTTATCGATAAAAAATGAAAAAAATTTCCCCTTTGCAGTTTCATTTTTTGAATTTTATTTTATGAGGAAAATTATTTATTTCTGAATTTATATTCCAGAAATTGTTACTCGGTGTAAATATGACCGATGTGCTTGGAGAACGAACAAATTGTGCGGAATTGGAAGCCGACCATAGTTGCAAGGTCAGCTTTATATTTGCAAAAATAAATTTTTAAACTAATTTATTTTAGCGAATTTCTGCAGAAAATTCCATTGTATTGGACGGTTTGTCACGGAACAAAACATATGGGGTATTTTTGAATCTTTTTTTTGCAACTTCCAACTAAAAAAATAATGAATGTATCTTTTAATGAAAATTATAATCATATACATGGTTTGGTTATCATGAATATTTTATTTTAGAATTATCTAATTATACATATATATTTTCTAATTATTTACAACGAGTATTTTACTATAGAATTAATATTGAAATTTTTTTTATTTTTTTATTTTTACGATTTTTTAGGATTTTCCAGGCAGATGTATCAAGCTCATATTTAAATTTAAAAATAATTATTTCAATAAATAATAATTTTTATTCATTTTTTTGGTGTTGCTGTGTGCCATCTTGGATCCGCACAATTTGAGCTTCCCGAATGTGAATGTAACGGAAAAATACATGAAACCAAAAGCATTTGGCATTTTTGTGCCGGACGAAGAGCGTGAGGAGCAAAGGAAGAGGGCACAACAGGATTATAAGGTAATGAAGAACAGAAGTTCCATTCTGATTTAGACATTATAGAAGTCAAAACACATGTTATCAACTAATAAGGGTCTGGAAATGGTGCTAGATTCAAAAAACACCAAGAAAAAAAGAAAAAAAGATAATTTAGGAATTTCGATTTTAAAAATCTTAATAGGTAAATAATTTTTGAATTAACAAGTAATTTGAAATCTAAAATCAAAATCATATGGGTATAAAATATCGAAATTGGATAAACTAAATGTAAATGGGGGAAAGATTTTTATAGAATTTCACAAGATGGTTTTAAAAAATTTATTATCTCCTATCCATTTAAAATATTAAGAAACTAATTTTTTAATTCCGTATATTGGAAATAATTCAACCTTAGAGAGAATTTTTTAAATAATTTTCAATAAATTTTTAGACCAAAAAATTGCTCCGCTGGGTGTTCGGTGGTGTTGGTGTTTTGCTGGCCCTTTTGGTCATTGCATGTGCGGGCATTTTCCTAGTTTTTCGACGTCAACAGGACAAATTACGCAAAAAGAAATTGCGTCTGGAGGAGTCAATGCAGCGTCAGAGGGGACAACGCTACACCGACTTTCCCGCAAGAACGTAAAAAATGATTGGAAAATATTTAGAATAATAGTAAAAATTGGGATTTTCGAGTCATTATAAATTATAAAACATTTTTGAATGTCAAGTTTATATTGGCAAAAAATCAAATTTAGCAATTTTACTAACTAAAAAAGAAAATTATTTTATAGTGAAATTTTTCCATTTTTATATTTCGTTTAATAGCACTATTTCAAATTTTGGCTTTTGGACAAAATCCATAATGATCCATAAAAGAAATTTAAAAAAAAAATTTCGCTAACTATTTCAGCCGTGAAGATCCCTGGGAATTGGAACGCCGCAATCTGATCACTTACGAGGACAAACGCCTTGGTTCCGGTGCCTTTGGATCTGTGTACCTTGGCAAACTTGTCGGGTTGCAAAAGAATGGTGGCCAATTATCCAATTCTCTATCAATTGGTATAAATAAAATAAATAAAATTATATTTTTGCAATTTTTAGGATTAATGCGTGCCGAGAATCCATATGTGGCGGTGAAAATGTTGCCGGGTAAAAGCTTTTAAAATTTATTTTTACTACCTATCTTACATTTTCTTGTCAAATCTTCCAAAAATTTTTTTATGTTTCTGGGAAATTGTTAAAAAGATTTATCCTTCTGGAAATTTTGTTCGGTTATTCTAAATATATAAATTATTTTTCACCATTTAGAATTATAATTTTGATATTTCCTAAGTTTTCCTAAAAGAATATTTTTGCTGCGGTTCTATTGGTTTGGAAAATCCAACTTTAAAAAGCCAAAGATATTTATTAGATTATAATAAAAAAAAATTTCCAAAAATATATCCGGGATTAATGAATATAATAGATGAAATTACCATTTTATGCCCTTCAGAATATGCCGATGAACTGTCAAAAAGTGATTTCCTGCGCGAAATTGGACTGATGAAGTCGTTGGGCTACCATGAACGACTGGTGAACATGTTGGCTTGTTTGACCCAGTCGGAGCCCTACTGTCTGGTGGTGGAGTACTGTAGTGATGGGTATCTAAAAAATTATTATTTCTCTAATCCCTAAAATTTTCATATCAAATTATTTTAATTTACATATTTTCAGAGATTTATTGCAATTTTTGCGAAGTCGTTGCAAGTACATGTTGGAGCTGGACGAGGCGGGCATCAAATATTCGGAACCAAATTGTGAAGCTGAATTTGAAGCGTCGATGATCATGACGATCAAGCAGTTGTTGATGTTCGCGGTCCAGATCAGCTATGGATTGGTGAAAAAATTGTGAAAAATAAAAAAAAAATTTAAAAATGTACAATTTGGATAATATGTATAATTTTTTCTTATAATAATTTATCGATTTATCGTAGAGCATGTTAAAAAAGAACATAAATTCTAAAAAAATTATCCTATTTACAGGAATATCTAAGCCAAAAAGGCTTCGTCCACCGAGACGTCGCGGCTCGTAATATTCTCGTTCAAGACAAAACTCACGCAAAAATCGGCGATTTTGGTTTGTGCCGATTTATCTACGCCGACAGTGCTAACTATAAGGGTCGAGGCGGAAGATTGCCCATAAAATGGTAAAAATTATGGGGAAAAATACCAATACTACAGAAAACAATTATGGAAATTATCCAAAAAATACAATAAGATGATGATTATTTTTATTATTTTTTCAATAAAAATTTATAAATTATTAAAAAAAGGCAGGCTCACTTATAAAATAATAATCTCAAAAAATCTAAAAAAAATTTGTCATTAATTTCTAACATTATGTTTAAATATTTTTAAAAAATTGTTTTCAAATTTTTTTTATATAGGATGTCTCCTGAGGCCATTCGACACTACGAGTTCACCACCAGTTCAGATGTGTAAGCATTTGATCACCTTATTAAATTTTGGGTACCCTATTCAATTTATCAATTCATCTTTTTTTTCAATCCTTAAATTTGTTTTTATTTGCAGCTTATTTTTTCCTCTCTTAAAATAAACAATTCATTGTTTTTCAATATTTATTCTATTATATTATAACCTTTTTCAATTTTAGCTATTATTATGATAAGAATGTTTATAAATTTTATTTATATTAACCTTTTTAAGGTGGTCCTTCGGAGTTCTGATGTTCGAGATCATCACTCTCGGAGGCACACCCTATCCGGGGATCCAGCCTGATGATATGTTGCCATTCTTGGTGTCTGGAAGAAGAATGGCACAACCAGACAATTGTCCTGATGATTTGTAAGAATAATAACTAAAAAATATATTAAATTTTTTTTATTAAAAATATATTTATATAGGTATATGAATATAAAATTGTAAAAATGCACAATTTACTTTTCACAGCTATCGCGTGATGTGTTCCTGTTGGGCGGGCGATTCACGACTGCGTCCCGACTTTGCGCACATACGCCAACAACTTGCGTTGCAATTGGAGAATGTCAGCGACGAGTACGCATATCTGAAGCTGGACGCACAAAAGGACTACTACAACGTCAGCTACGGCGAACTGCGAGCCCAGCGAGGCTGCGAATCTTTCGAGTCAGAAGAGTCGCCTGACGACAATGAACGAGCACAACAGTCGTCGGACGACAATGAGAAGTCGCAGCAAGATCTTCTGAACTCATTCGACGACAATGTGCAAAGAAACGGAAATATTCCACAGTTGATGTGCGACAAAGAAAATCCGGAACAGTCGTCGAGTGACAACTCGCAGCAGAATGGCGATATTCAAGGGTCGCAATGCGACAATTTATTAAGGCCGCAACAGTCGCAAGGCGACAACGGCCAGGTTTAAATTGAAGATAGAGAAATTAATGGATTAAGAAAAAAATAATGCCATTGACAAAAGTATGATATAAGCAATATAAAAAACAATTAGGATAATAATACTTAAGATGGTAAATTGAGCCTTCATAAGCAATAAAATAAAATATCAAAAAATTATAGCTTGTCAATGGAGACGTCATGCGGAATGATGTGCAGCAAAAACTACCAAGGCAACACCCAGATATGTTGGAAGTTCCAAGCTGACAAAGCAAAATCATTATCTTGCATTACGAAGCGGGTCCCCCATTTTGATGATGATCCATTTATTTGAACGATGAAATTGCAAAACATTCACATCATAATTAATTATCGTAATAATAATAATTAGAAACCAAAATTGTTCATTTTAATCAAAATAAACTTGACTTGACAGTTTATTTTTATTTTTTGATAATATAATTAATCATTAAAGTGTTAATTTTAATTTTCATTAAAAACTGGACTCATAATAAGTTTGAAATTTTTCTAAATATTTCCAGCATAAAAAGAGTATCTTCCCGCCTTATTCGTCGAAAATTATTTTTTAGCCTCAAAATCTGCTCCTCAAGCATTGCCTTACAGAAAAAATGATGCAAAATGTGTGACCATTTTGGTCAACGGACAATATTCATCATCCAGTCGGCGATGGGCGGCGAAAATTTTCATCTTTCGAAAGGAAAACTATTTTTGGCCATCCAAACGCGTTGTCTGGGCCAATAATAATTCTGTAGGATGATTTAATGTATAAATGGCCTAATTTTGTTGGGATGACTATCATTTTATTAGTAAAAAATATATTTTTGAATTTTTTCAATATTTTATGCTCAAATGACTAATAATTATTCATTCATCTTTGCTTTGGCAATTATTCTAACAAAAAATGTAAGAAATTATTTCGTTACAAAGAACAAAAAAATAAATAAATAATTAAATATTTTTAGAAGTACTCATTCAACCATATTAAAAATAAAATAAAATTTACTTGCAATAAAAGCTGAAAAATTATAAGTTCTTCAATAAATGAAATATTCATTCATTTTCTGGCCCGCTTTTTAATGCTATTGAGTTCATTTAAAAAATATAAATAATTCCTTTTAAATGCATATAATTGTTCTTTATGTCACGATTTACTTCGGATAAAATTTCGATTTCTAACATAAAGAATGATTATATATTAAATCGTTTTTTAATAAATTATGGGATTTAAAAAGTAACATTTGGATTTTAAATTTTGCTAACTTTTTAAAAAGAGATTAATAGAATTAATTATTTTGGTTAAATATTAATATTTTTTTTGTACAATTTCAGTTGCTTTTCATCTTCGCTTGCCAACCAACTCCTCAACCTTCACCATTTATACCTCCATACCAAAGAGCAGCTGTTCGTCCGCAATTGTTGGTCTCCAATGTGCAGAGGAGAGACAAATTATCGTAAAATTTTATGTTAAACTAATTTAACATTAATTATAAAATTTATTTTATTGATAAATCTAATCAAAAAATTTTTTTCAAGTGCTTCCGAAAAAGGGTTAGATGATAAGCAACAGGACAAGCAGGATGGTGATGAATTAGTGAAGCATCAATTCGACAACGAGACGGTAACTAGAGAGTAGTAATTTAAATTTTTTAAAACAAAATTTTTAGCTGAATTTATAAAATATCAAACAACATTCATAGAAATAAATCTAATTGGGCAGCGCCCTATTTTTCTGCTGAATAATAAATTTATTCACCAACCAATAATCTGGCCCAAAATTTCTTTTTTAGATTATTTTTTTCAGAACGAAATCCACGAACTCATAGCAGCTCCAACCTCGACAACAATTTTGACTCCAACTCCGAATCCCTGCAACACGGCCTATGTTTTGGCAGTCACCACACAACCGTACAATGAGCAAACAGTACAAGCTGAACATGAGGCTATGATGTCGAAGGTCAGCGAATGTTTATAAAAATTTGATGTAATTTTTGGGGTTCAATTGCAGTTTAGCCATCCTTAAAACTTTAATCGTCCTTAAATTTAGGAAGGTTAATCTTTTTTAAGGACGGTTAAAAATTTTTAAGGACGGTAAAAAGTTTTATGTACGGCTAAACTGCAATTGAGCCAATTTTCGAATCAGTAAAGAAAATTTTTAAATCTGGGTTAGTACCTACATATAATGAATAATAAATAATTTGTCTATTTTTTAGTATTATTGCTTTTCTAAGATATTACATAAGTTTTATTTCATTATATTTTATACTGATGTATCTTTAATTATAAATTCAGTTTTTAATGGAAAAATATCTTACAACTCAGTTAAAAAAATTTTTTCAGGTTATTTAAAGGCAATAGAATTGAATCTGAAAATTTGGAGCACTATAATTAGACAATGTCTATTGTAAAATGAAAAATTATTATATTTAGCTCAACATCTTGGAGACCTTTCTTCAAGTGAAGCTCTCATCCTTTGGCGAATACACATTGCAACCCATGTGAGAATTTGGACACAAAATATCATTAGCTTAAAAAAATATTAATTATTTATTTAAAGGAACGAGGATGGATTCTATGCAATTCGCATTCTCTATACAAATGCAACCGGGGACTGTGAGCAAATGCGAGATTTTGTGGCGAAAACAGTGTCCTACAGTAAAGAGGTGCGTATAGAATAAATTGGCATATTTATTGTACACTTATGGCTTGGATTACATTCTATGGAAAGAATTTTATTCCCTAGTTATTTTGCTTATAAAATTACTATTATTAATATTTAATTTATAAGTGCTTTATGCATACTTGTAAAATATAATTTTTATAAACTCTAAAGTATCATTTATTTTACAGGTGGAACGAGCATTGTTCAACTGCAAATGTGGTGATACATGGGTGATTTCGAAGATCCATTGAAATAAAAATAAAATTTCAATGCATATTTCATATATGAATTGATTGTTTTTTTAATGTATATATCTGCCAATAATCTAGATTTAAAAAAATATATTTAATTTTTTCTTATTAATTAAATATTTTTAAGTGAAATATATTTAATCTACTTGCTATTTTATAGCATTTTTTATTTATATCTATTATACCTAATAATTAAGATTGATGAAAAAGCTAAAATATATATATAAATTAAAAATATTTACTTTTTATTTATAGATTCATAGAAATTCGAAATTTATTTAATTTTAATAATTTAAATAAAAGTTAGATTGAAAGAGTTATGATTTCTTTCATCGCCAATAAAAACATTAATTATTATGCTAAGCATTAGTACATCGCGTGACTCAGTTATCGTCAACACCAAATGTGTGGTCCCAACCTATGAGGACTATCGGACTTATAAAAATTTCTACAAAATAATAAATCATTCTTTTGACCAAAAGTACTTCTTCCTATTAAGAGATCCGTATTTTAAATCAGATTATGCTAATATTGAAAATATTCCAGTTATGAATGTGCCAAATTAATTAAGCAGGAATATTGAATAATATAACGCGTTTTCTAGTTTATCAAGTTTCTTAAAAATATTTAAATAATTAAAAAAAATTATTATCTTCTCATACATATCTTTAAAACATCATTAATAAGAATTCAGATCTTTTTATTAATTACAATTTATTCACATGAATTCTACAGATGAGGTATGCATTAAGCTTGAATTATTATATTTTTTATACATTTTATACTAAAATAATATATTATATTAAATAATAAAAAGATGAAATTATATTTATTGGCATTGCATATTTAGTCGCTTCAAAATTTTGTAATTAATTTAATTTTTTAATCAATCGTTTCGAATATGAATTAGCCTATTTTCAGGTGTATAACACATTCAATGACCATGGATTCTCGTGGACCCTTACAATTCTGATTGGTCTCAAATTTCTGCTGTTATTATGTGGCTTGATAACCAATGGAAGTCTGGTTCTAATCACAATAAAGAATAAGTAAGTAAATTTTTAAAAATTTTTTATTATTAATTTTTTTTCTTGTTGTCATAAATCAAAAAATCCAAATTATCAAATTTTATTTATAAATTTGATGGTTACAAATTAAATATTATAATTTGATTTCTGATGTTTTTTCTCCAATTTCCATATCAAAAATGTAAACAAAATGAATATTTTTATTTATAAAACAAAATCAGAGAACATATAAACCAAATAATAAAAATTAAAAAATTTTGTATTCTTTTACTCATACTTAAATTATTACAAATAAATAATAAATTATAAAGGAAAATATTTCATTATTTTTATAGAAAATTGCACAAGCCCTGCACATTGATCATTGCGGCCACCGCATTCTGTTCCATTCTCTCCATGGCGAACCCGTCGATTCCTTCCATTTTCATCGTTTTGAGTGGACAAAACTTCATTTCCCTGGGTCTTTGCGTGTATTTCCAGCTGATCCCAATTGCTGCCAGCTTCTACCAATTTTTCTTCTTCTTGATCACTGCCATTGATCGGTTGATCGGCGTTTTTTGTCCATTTTGGTGAGAAATTTTGATGGAAAATTGGATTAATCGAAAATTTTTTGGCTTTATATTTCTGATGAGCAAATTTCTTGCAAATGAATAATAAAGGATCGCCCAAATGAAATTTTATGAAAAATACTTGGGAATTTAAACCAAAGGTTGTTAAAGAAATAATTAAAGTGTTTAAATGATGAAATAATAAGCATTTCTAGTTTAAAGATATATATCTATTGAAAAAAATTTAAATAAAAAATAGATAATGATAAATGACTTAGATATTAAATGTCTATTCAATACCAACAATATGGGATAAAAATTGCCAAATATGGCCATAAAATGTGGAATAAAAATTGTAACTTTTAAAGAAAAAATTTAAAAAATTTTCTCAAACATGGATAAATATGAAAAAAGAAAAATAAATATCTGATGAAAATTTTATGCTAATCTATTTGCTTTTATAATTTATTTTAGCAGTTTTGGCTGAACACCCATTTTGGCATTTTTGGTTAAAACGACTCAGCAAAAAAAATTTGCAATTTGATTGTTCTAAAATATATATAATTAATTTAAAAATGTTTTCCAATTGCAGGTACATGGCTAAAGATCCAGCAAAATATTTGGCATTGACAATTTCCGTTTATAGTGCATATGTGTACTATCATTTGTACACAAGTTATACATATGCCATGCAAAACTATAGCAAGTATGTTTATAAATAATATAACGTATTTTTATGATCTATTAATGTTTTCTATCTCTCTGTATATATTTTTTATTATTCAAACCTAATAATGTTTAGGAACATTACTGGGTGTTTTTAAAAAATGAGAATAAAAAGATAAAGAAAACGCAGAATCATATAATATCCCCAGATTGTTTACAGCATTTTTGTGGACTTTCTAATGACACTAAATTCGCCCCGTTATTTGCACTCAACAGTAGAGCCTATGGAAATATGTTTAAGAACACAATTTAAAACTCATAGTTCGGTCAATATAAAAAATGAAAAAAAACCTTATTACGGTATCTGACTTGTGAGGTCATTCAATTGGGTCATTCAAAAACAGGAGCATGGTGATCCCCCAAAATGGCTTGAAAATGGGGGTTTCGAATTTCGAAAATATTTTCGACATATCCTGATCTAGTCTTTCTTATATATTTTTATTATTATTATTATTTATTTTATGATTAATAACCAAAATTCTAATTTCTAAACAGTGAATTTAAACATTATTAGAAAGGAGATTATTTAAATTTTTGTTTATTGAATTTTTTATTCTAGCAGTTTAGACAAGTGATGTGTTTTGCAATGGAGCTGATCAGCCAAGTTCAGTTGATACATTCCATGGTCATAAATATCCTTTCAATGTTCTGCTATATCATCCTATGGATTACAGTAAAGAGGAAATACAAAGGTCGCTTAAGTCAATTCAAATGCAAATACCGCATTCCCTCTAATATAAGACATGGTATATTTTTTCAAACTGCATCTCTGACTGAAAGCCGACTATAAAGGATGGTCTTATATCAGAGGGAATACGGTAGGATAGGATGGAAATTGGGAAATTAAATGAATAAAAAATTTAAATACAAAATATTGAATACCAAACATTTTTTTCATTTTAGATTTTTCATAGCGCTATATCTTCAAAACAGGGTTGGTCAGGATACCCGGTTACCCGCGGGTAACGGGCGGGTAACGGGTATGATTTTAGAAAATCTGACGGGTACGGGCCGGGTACGGGTATCACCTTATACCCGCCGGGTACCCGCAATTTACCCGCATTTTGAAATGCACCCCTAAGAATCGGGTCTTGATTTGAGTTTTTTTCTCTCGATGCGATTCTCCTGCATTTTTTTTCTAACTGTCTGCCATCCACACTATTTCGTTTTTTTTCCACTCCCATCCCGTGCCTTAAATGTTTATGTAGCACTGGTGAAAAAGAGCGCTGCACTCCTAAATATCCAACGGACGAAATGTCCATTGCGCTAGAGTTCCTAGATCCCACACTGGAACGGATTTAAATTCTGATGAAAAACTAAAAGTTTTCGATGCAAATAAATGTATTTTTTTATAAAAATTATATTTTTATATACCTATATAGAAATCATTCATGGCTTCGAAAAACTGTTGAAAAGCTGCCAGGAAGAGGAAGTGCCAACAAGATGGTTTCCAAATTACGCATGCTATTAGTAGCAATCCACATTTTTGACTTTTGCTATATTTTTTTTTCTCCGGCAGAGAAAAAAAATGTGGAAAAAAAAATTTTATTTAAAATTTTTCTCCGGCCGCCCCTATCGGGACCGCCGGCACCCCTCCACGTAGAAATCACTGCAAAAAGACATAATTTCTTCCGACGGCCCTCCGGCACAATACTTGAATTAAAATTTATTCTATCTTTTGCCAGGTCAATGCATAAAAAAGTTACCTTTTTGATTAATGATGCGTTTTTAATTAAAATTTAAATGGATAACTGTTTTATGCATTGACCTGGTAGAAGTGCCACATTTCTTAGAAAATTTGTGACAAAAATTTAAATGCCACATTTTTTTTCAAAAATTGCTTCATGTTTGTCAAAAATATATATATATAAAGGTAGTTGCTTTTGTAAAAAAAATGTGGCATTTTGCTGAACAAAGTGAAAGTAGTGATAAATATGTGGAATAAATATTTTTGAATTTTTTTTGGTTTTTGTTCAGATTTTAAAAAATGCCACCTTTTTTGCCACATTTTTCGAGCCGAAATGAGCAAATGCCACATTTTGGTAGTTTGGAATCGGCCACCCTGAAAAAAATCGGCCACCCTTTCAGTATCATCACCAGTAGAATTGGCAGAATTTTCGGAGAATTTCCTAATTTCCTATCGAATTTTGTTCCGAAGATGATGAAGTATTTTTAAGTGAGAATTAAAGCAGAAGTGAACGAACGTCTGAACCTGATGAATTGGATCAGTATTTATTGATTTTTTGAATTTTTAATTTTTCCTAAAAAAGCGGGTAAAATACGGGTATACCCGCGGGTACCCGCGGACGGGTATACAAAAAAATGTGACGGGTATGAAACGGGTACGGGTATTGGTCCCGCGGGTATAACCGGGTACGGGTCCGAAATTTGTACCCGTGACCAACCCTGCTTCAAAAAATATCGTAATGTATGTGAAAAAGACAATGGGTACATAGAAAAGTAGTGATAAAGGAATATTTCAAAGATATGAATTGCTTATGAGTTAGATTTATGAAAATGTTACTCTATGAATTGACAGCGATTAAAATGTTGAAATTAAAAATCAATTTTTTACAGAGACCAACCAACAAACTCGACGCATTCTCCTCTCCATTTCTTTGGCATTTTTGATCGAATTCATTTGCTGGCTGATCAACAATGCTTTTCGATATCTGCTCATTTCATTATCATTGGGAGCTCTTCAGACTTGGTTCTATTCACAATGCATCGGCTTCCTCCAGTTCATCATCATTTTCTATGCTCCAGTATTCTACAAATTCAGGTATAACAGCCATTGATTGTATGTATAATATGTTAACATAACCTTTTATTAATGGACATTGTAAATCTTTTTTAGTCTTTTTTATACTTTTTCAGCCTCTTAATCTTTTTTAAACTCACATTATGTTAATCAATATTTTATAATTTTATTGATGTCATTTGTTTGATAACCTAGTATATAAAATTCAGGAAATAATACAATATTAATTTGGAGATGATATGCAAAAACATTATTTATATAGGAGAAATTTGCTATAAATAAAATTTCACATGAATTTATATTTTTTATTTTTTCCCAAGCAATGACCACAGAGACGCGTTTTTACGCACTTTCGGACAAATTGTGCATTTGTGTCCATTTATCGAATTTCATATTGGAGCCAATCAAGTCCAGGCATGGACAGCCTCAAATTGAATATAAATTGATCACCGAGCAGGATTTTACATTTTATGACATAATATATATGATTAATTCAATGCTAATGTTCTTATCATTTTACACAAGATGATAATAATAATTAAACTTTTTAATGCCGAAATGATCATTATAAAAATCAGTTTTAGTCTGCCCATAAGATCTTAAATAATTTCTCAAATGACTTATTAAAAATTTGATTGCAGAAAGTTTTATTTAAAAATAATGTATTCCTTGAGTAAAATGAACAATGTAATTTATTTTTTGAAATATAAATGCAATATATTTAAAACATAAAAGATCAAAAAATAATAAATTTTCTTGACTTTATTCGGTCAACATAATGCATTTTATTTATTTTATTCATGTAGTAGTCTTAAAGGAAATTTATGCAATTTTTATTTATACAACCCTGGAGTTCGAATACATTTAAATATAAATTACAATGTAAAAAATAGGGAAATTGCTTTTACCATACATAGTAGAAAGAACTTTCATTGTTAAAAAAACATCATTTTCTCGATATAAAAATTAAATTGAAAATAAAAAATTAATTTTATAAGCAACTTATAATAAAAAATAAGAAAAAAGGTATTATTAAATATGCAAAATAAATTATATTTTTTCCGTGACAGTGCAATTTCGATTTTAAAGATTAGGCTAACAAATTATGGACATTAAAAATAAAATGATAAGAATGGAACTTTTCTATAAATAAATAAAAAAATAATAACCATTTTTATTAAATAATAAACTTTATATTCCTTTATTTGATTTTAGATATATTAATTCGGGGAAAAATATTTTTAGAATTCGGCAAAGATTAGTACAAAAAAAATAAAATTCAATATTAAAAATTTTATTAACACCGATTCAATTCACCAAAGAATTGTAAATAAGTTAACGTTTTTAGAGGAATGTGCACTATTATATTAAGAATCTATTTCTGTACTAATCATAGTGATTAATCAACTGAACCTGAACCAAAAATCAAAATGCAATTTGCAAGCTTTTATGAAGCATGGTGAGCAATTTGTGATTCATTTCAGCTAAATATAAATTATACAATTAAGAAAAATGGAGAAATTACTTTTACTATACATAGTAGAAGAACCTTCATTGTTTAAAATCCATCATTTTCTCAATTCTAAATTAAAAAGAAAAAAATTTCAAATTTATAATTAACTCATAATAAAAATATAACAAAAAAATTATTTAAATATACAAAATAAATTATATTTTTCATAGACATTGTAATTTCGATCCTAATGATTAGGCTAACAAAATATTGACATTAAAAATAAATAGATAAGAATGATATTTAATTGAAAATAAATTTAATTATGAATAAATAATTTTTTTATTAAATAATATTCTTTTATATTCCTTTATATGTTTCAAATATATTTTTCAAAGGAAAAATTATTTTAATAATTAGACAAGGCAGCATATAAAAATAAATCCATTTTAAATATAAAAATTTTATTAACAACAATTTTTGCATCAAAGAATTATAAATAAGTTAACGTTTTTAGAAGAACATGCACCATTATATTAAGAATCAACTTTTATGTTAATCATAAGGCGATGCATTAATTGAACCAAAAATCAAAGTACAACTTTATGGAGCATGGTAAAGGAATTTGTAAGTCATTTCAGCAAACCAAAAAAAGTTTTTAAATGCATCAAACTTAATCAAACTAATATATCAAATATAATTAATTTTTGATTTGATTGATTCTAAAGTAACGAGAAAACTTTCTTGAAAACTTTTTTTAAAAAAATTACAAACAAATAAATGGATAATTTTTCACAATATTTTAAAATTGTTTTTATAACAATATCAAAATTTTTTGTTATAAAATAATCGCTTAAAATAATTGAATATCAGCTATGAACATACCTATAAATGATATTGACTTAAGCCAAACTAGAAATCGTTAAAAACCTTTGCATAAATCGTTAAAAACCTTTGTATAAATAATTTTTGATATTGTCCTAAATTGTTCCTATAAATGACATTGGACTTAAGCCAAACTAGAAATAGAAATCGTTAAAAACCTTTGCATAAATAATTTTCCGCTCGATTTTCCTTGCATTTTTCCAAACAACCAATTCATAAATTTAGGCAGTCTTCAGTACTTTTATCAAAATTATAGTATATATATAATAACAAATTTAAAAACTTATTCTGAACAATTTTTAAATTCATGAATATGATCCAAATTAATAAAATATAAATATTTAATTATTTCTATGAAAAATAGATAGGTATTTTATTAAGTTTGAACATCTACCGAAAACATCTACCGAAAATGTTTAGTAATATTTGTCTAGAAAAAAACAAAAATCTGATTGAAACACAAAATAATAATGAAATTCGGAGCAAACTTAGCTTCTTAATGAATAGAACGAGTGAATAAAAGATGAACTACTCTGAGCATCGTTTAATAAATTATTTTTTTAAATATTTAAATAATTTGAGTCTATTTTTTCTAATACCTATCGTCAAAAATCATATTATTAAATGTACTTTTATATAAATAATTTGAAGTAATACCGAAAATAACTTTAGTACAAAAAAGATCACGTGGGCGGATTTTATAAAGCTTCTTGCAATTCTTTGGAGAAAATTCTTAATCAAAATTCCTAATTATTTCCGACAAACTTTGCAGACGAAAATCATTAAAATTTCCTGCGCGAATTTTTTTATAAGAATCTCTTCGCACTCATTATTATTCAGTTTAGTACTGTTCTCTATTCTCTCAACAATTCCAGCCGATGAATTCCACAAATGAGGTGAAAATTAAAATATTTAAAAAATTAACAAAATATAATTTTAGGTGTATAATGCTTTTGCTGGACATGGATTCTCATTTGAACTTGCTGTAATTTTTGGCATAAAAGCATTTTTGGCATTATGCGGAATGTTTACCAATGGCAGCCTGGTTCTAGTTACAGTTCTAAATAAGTATATTTTATTTTATTGAATAATTTATAAAAATTTATTATTTTCATTTTATGCGTTTTATTTTAACAGCTTTTTTAAAGGAAAGTATAAAAATCTATTTCTATTATTAAGATTGAGCAAAATATACATTTATAAACAATAATGAGAGGGCAATACTTTTAAAATTTTCTCAATTAATAATTAGTAATATAAATTAAATTAATTATTTATGATAAGCTAAATTTATGATTAGAATTTATTTTCATCATAGTGATATAGGTAACCATATGATCAGTATATTTCTTTTAGAAAGCATTCTTAACGCCAGATCAAAATCTTATAAACCGGAATTATTCCATTGATAGGAACCTGCACATGCCCTGTAACATTCTGATCGCCCTGAATGCTTTCTGCACCGTTCTTGCCATGCTCAACCCCTGGATCACTTTTGGCGTTGTTCTGACCGGCCAAAACTTCATTCCCCTGGGGATTTGTGTGTATTTCCAATTGATCCCAATGGCTGCGAGTATCTACCAATTTTTATTCTTTTTACTCATCGCCATCGATAGACTCATAGGAGTTTTATTCCCGATATGGTATTCAAATTTCCAATAATTATCCTAAATATTATAAATTTTTTCCAATAATTATCCTAAAAATTATAAATTTATAAATTAGAATACATGTAATGGATTCTGTTTTTTATATCTCTTTTTTATAAAGGTATATGTCTAGAAAAACAATGAATTATCTGTTTGTAAAAATTGTATTATGCAGCTTTGTGGTATTTTACATTATGATGCTTGATTATACATATGCGATAGAAAATGGGAACAGGTATGGTAATTATACATAAAGCCGACAATAAATAATAAACGATTTATTTACATTATCAACATTTATTATTGTAAATTATCATTATTTATATGGAAATAAAATCTTACAGACCTGTTACATGTACAGCACCTGACATAATCAGCCCCAGTCCCATTGTTTACTCCGCTGCCATTTCAATGAATATTTTGTCGACCATGTGCTATATTGTTCTATGGCTTATCATGATCCCAAAGCATAAAGGTATATATTAATTAATATTAGGGTGGAACTGAATAATATTGGGACCAATTTGCATGTTAACAGTACAAGAAATGTAGATTAAATAAATTGAAGATAACAAGTTATTTTTTTATCATAATTATTTTTTTGTTTATATTTAATTGTTAACAAATATTTATGTAATAATTTAAAATTAAGCTTATTAATGAAGTTTGATATAACGGTTAAAAAATTAGATATTAAATGTAATTACATTTTATTTTATATATTTGGTACAAAATTCTATTTTTAGCGGCCAATCAGTATACTCGTCGTATTATACTGTCCGTTTCGGTGTCATTTTTGGTCGAATTTTTCGGATGGTTGACCAACAACATTCTTCGTTATGTAATTAGTTGGCTTTCGGTTAGCCAACTCAAATCTTGGTACATCTCACAGTTTTCCGGTTATTTCCTTTTGATCGTGTTGGTTTTCTATGCCCCAATTTTCTACTTATTTAGGTAAAAACTGAACTAATTTATGTAAAATTATCTGCAAATTGTATTCTTTAGTATTATTAAATATTTATTGAATATAGTAATACCCGATATCCTAGTTAATTCATTAATGAAAAATAATATTTTATAGATATATTAAAATATATACATTGATTGCTTTGCTAACATATAAAAATACATATATACATTGATTATTAATTATCTATCCGATAAAAAATACTATAAACAATTCATAATTTATTCTTACTTTTTAGTGCAGAATATCGAAAAGCATTCATCCAAATCTTCATGTTCAAAAATTCCAAAACCGCGACAGTTCATGTAGTTTCGATGAAAAATAAGGCAAATGTATCAGCAATTCTGAGAAATGTCTGAATTTATCAAGATTTCGTTGTATATTGAGAAAAAAAAATAAAATATTTTACTTTGGTTATTACCAAATGAAACGGAATAAGATGATGTGTCAAGTCTATTGGTATTTTTGACCATTTTTGCACTTTCTGATCAAACGTCTCACAATTGTCAGCACAATTTATTGCCCTCATTTTCATTTTCTCTTTCGGCATAAATTATTTTAAAAATTCCACTCAATCGATTAAACGCTTTAACTATTTTCGACATGAAACCTGAAGGTCGAATTTTTAAAAATTTGCAGCACAGTAAAAAAGATAACAAGCTTTCTATTATAACTAAATTTTTATATTGTTTTTTGTAGAAACTTTGTGAAATATTTACAATCGTCAATGAATTATGCTTGTACTTAATTCATCAACCTTTTTTCTAGAATATCTCAATGTACTTTTTTATATACAAATAAAGTATTAATTTTGGTTGGAAAGTCTATGGAAAATCGACCATTCAAATAAAAAAATTTAATCACGCGATTGCTGGAAATGAAAAGTCACGAATTATTATACTTCGATTATACAAAATAAAATGGATGCATTATTGGATACATTTATTTTATCTTTATTATATCCAACTAATAAACTTTTTATAAAAACTATAATAGGCTTTTAATAAAAGCTATACTATATATAAAAATCAAAAATAGTTGCTTAAAACTACAAAATAATTTCTTAAAATCATCTAATTTCATTAATAAATTTTAATGAAATTTATCTTTTTTTATCTTTTTACAAATTCCAAAAGGTAAATTTCGAGATTTTTGAAAAAAATGAATTTTGAAAAAATTCATTTTTTAAAATGAAATTTACTAAAAAATGCCGCCAGAGGAGACCTTTTCCCGATGGATTATCCACTTCGAATTTTTTTTGGCTATACCCTCGAATAGGGCCACATTGAGGAAAAATTTTTTGTGAATAAATTGAGAAATTGGGTCTTTATTTTAATTTTGGCCTTAGTTTGGTTAAATATGAATGCATAATCAAGTATGAATTGTTGGAAAATCTTTAATATTTTCCGATTTTTCTAGAGAAATTTAACCAAAAATGTCAAATTATTTTTATTTAACTTCGTTAAATACATTTAATCATAAAAATATCTCAAACTCTGACAGGGGAACATCCCGAGGTGCCAGTTTTCAGATCGAATTTTAACCCATCCTATCTTGTAGAGCACCCTCACATTGCATCATATATTTTTGGCTTTTCTCCCCAAGGTAGAAAAATCGGTATTAAAAATAAACGATCGTTCATTCACGCGGATCATTCGCCCTTTGGGATGGCATAGATCGTACCATGCATAAAGACTATCATGTAATGTGCCATGAAAACCGTTAGAAATTAATTTATACGATAATATGATGATTATAAGTAAACCAGAAATAAGTCATGCATTAATTTTTATTACATTGAAAGAGGACAATGGACCGATGATCCGCGTGGATGAACGACCGTTCATTTAAAATTGAAACCGATTTTTCTATCCTTCACTATCTGCGCGGGGAGACAAAGCCAAAAATATACGATGCAATGTGAGGGTGCTCTACAAGATAGGATGGGTTTAAAGTTCGATCTGAATACTGGCACCTCGGGATGTTCCCTTGTGAGAGTAAAATTAATGATTAATTATTTTATATTTTCTTGCATGATTGTGTCATAATTATATTTATATATGGACGGTTTACATGCCGATTTTCCATATAAGAAATGTATCTTCGTATCTATCATTGATATAGCTGATAAAGAATGATATTTAAAGAAATATTGATCTTGATAATTATCACATAAAAAGTAATTTGTCTTGTTCTTGACATGGATTAAAAGATTAAATTTTTGATGGAAATAAAAAGGTAAGCTTAAAAATAATTATTTATTATTATTCAGACGGAATTTTTAATTGGACTTGTAAAACTTTTTTTAAATTGGACTTGTAAAAAAAAAGAATTTTTAATTGGACTTGTAAAAACTTCCCGCATGAATGCTTTTCCGCAAAAAAATAAACCGTTCATGCAAGTTAATATTAGTCTACATCATTTGCACTCTGAAATCGTAGTAAAACAAAGTCACATGCTCTGTTATCAACTCCAATCCAGGAAATATAATTTCATTTCCCGAATTGTTTGCGGAAAATTGTTTTTTTAGGTAATTCAAGGCATTTTAAGTTAAATTATAAAAAAGCCTAAATTATACAAAATTTGGGCTAAATTTGGGCTAGACATTTGTTCTGATATTAAAATAGTTTTCGAAAAGTCTAAAATTCTCATTAAAACTCACTTTTTCACTTTATAAATTAAAATAATAACAAAAATTTTCTTTAAATGTATATTTTTATAGATTTAAATGACAACAACTAGGGTTGTTGGCGACCGGTTCGGTTTCGGTTAACCG
Source organism: Rotylenchulus reniformis (assembly GCA_001026735.1). Lineage (NCBI taxonomy): Eukaryota > Metazoa > Nematoda > Chromadorea > Rhabditida > Hoplolaimidae > Rotylenchulus > Rotylenchulus reniformis. The sequence goes on along the minus strand of LDKF01000256.1, from coordinate 16,766 downwards.
AAACCGAAAACCGGTGTTTTTGGCCCTAAAACCGAAACCGAAAACCGGGGGTCCCGAAACCGGCCAAACCGAAAACCGGGACCCCAAAACCGCCGGTTTTCCGGTTTTAAAAATCCACCCCTAAGAATGAGAAATTTGAGAAAATTAAGGTGATTTGGATACTCGAAATTAATTTAAATTTATTTTTTCTTGGCAAAATGTTCAAAAATAGTGTATGTCAGTTTTTCTCTATATGCTGCAGCAAAAATGATTGCATAATTTTCAATTATTATTTTTAGTTATTATTTTTAGGAATTTACAATTTAGCTCGTTTTCTATAATGGTAGCTAAAATTTGGAAATATTTCGCCAAGATTAAATTGAACGGAGAGGACAAAAGAAAATGCCTGGCATGTGGTGCTATTTTGGCAACACCCAAAGATCATTCAACGTCAAATATGATCAATCATTTAAAATTGAAAGGCCACGAAAAAGAATATGAAGACTATAAATCCGACGAAAACAACGTTAACTATATTTTTATTTTTGATACATAAATTAATACTTTAGGATGGACCCGATATTCGATCACATTTTTCAACGTTACCAAGAAGGGGAGAATTTGCCCATAAAAAAGATTCCTATGGTAAAAATAATTATACATATATTCTATATGCAAACACGCTTCGAAACGGTGTCGGGACAGCTCGTCTACGGACAGCTCGTCTATGGACAACTCGTCTACGGACAACTCGTCTACGGACAACTCGACTATGGACAACTCGTCTACGAGGACAGCTCGACTACGGACAACTCGTCTACGCGATTTTAAATGTTTATTTGAATGTAATCTATATCATTCACAGGCCCATAGTCAGGGGATGGGCACGTGCCCCTCCCGAAATGCCAAGACCAAAAAAATTGAAAATGGTACCACTGTTAAAATTTTTCGGTTTTTTTGAAAATTTTGAAGAAAGTGACCGATTTCCTTCAAAAATTGCCAAAATTTTCAAAGTTTTCTCCGACCCCTATCCCCTTCGACCCCTTCCCTTCCCCTTGGTGCTCCCGAAAATTTTTCATGGCTACGGGCCTGATGATGTATAAACCTGTGCTAAAAATTCAATTGAAAATTGATTTAAAAATACAACATAAACATAGATTATAGCAGAATTAAAACAAAAAAATGTATAGAGTAAATTTATTTTTTAAATTTTACGCAAATTTTTAAATGCAATATTCACTTAACTTGGATTTCAATTTTGAATTTAAAATGGCATCATTTATTTTATTTTTGAATTTATTTCCATTTTTCGAATGCATTTTTAGCGCAACAAATAAAACATTTAAAATCGCGTAGACGAGTTGTCCATAGTCGAGTTGTCCGTAGACGAGTTGTCCATAGACGAGCTGTCCGTAGACGAGCTGTCTCNAAATCTATAATATTAACACTAGAGACCGGATCGAGACGAGATTTTTCGAGTATCTCGGTTCGAGATTCTCGAAAAATCTCGATTCGAGATCCCTCTCGAAGCTTTTGGACATTTTTCGAGACTTTTCGAGATTCGAGATTTTTCGAGAATCTCGATTCGAGATCCCTCTCGAAGCTTTTGGACATTTTTCGAGACTTTTCGAGATTCGAGATTTTTCGAGAATCTCGATCCGAGATCCCTCTCGAAAAATCTTCGAGATCTCGAATCTCGAAAACCTCGAAAAATTCGAAATTTCTCGCAAAATATCGAAATATTTTTGAAAAATTCTTATTTATTTGAACCATATTTTAAGCTAAATAAAATCTCTAAGTTAAATCTTCTAATAAATCTCTTAAAATCTCATGTAAAAACTCTTAAAATCTACAATATACTTTTTCATATATATTTTTTGAATTTCCAGCAACAACTTTTTATACTCATATATGGCGTCATATTTTTCTCTTGATTAATTAGCAATTTTAAATCACATTAGTGAATTTTTTCATGAATAATTTTGTCAAAAGATAATTTTGAATGAAATCTCGAATCTCGATCGAGATCTCGAAAAATTTTCATCGAGATTTTTTGAGATCGAGATTTTTCGAGAGTCTCGATTCGAGATCCCTCTCGAAGCTTTTGGGAGTTTTTCGAGATTCGAGATTTTTCGAGAGTCTCGATTCGAGATCCCTCTCGAACCCAAAGTCCGGTCTCTAATCGATATATTAGAGCTTCTATCTCATCAGCACTGCTCTAACCCTCTAATACTAAATTTATATTTACCTTTTTTTCTTTTTGCAAAGCTTTTTAATGGTAAAATTGTTTAAAAAAGTATTGAAGAGATAGATTAAAATAAAATTGTTTTTATTTTTTAAGTATATGAATGCCAACACGGCAAAGTTCATTATCCTGGCTGCAATTGGCTATAGTGGCTATGTGTTTTATAATGTATTCATCTTGAACCTTGACTATTCCATAAAAAATGCGAATCGGTTATTTATTTATTTATGAAATTAATTTATATTTAATAATTCCCTGAATCATAATGTTTTTAGTGATTTTCTCGAAATTTTTTACTATATGTGGGGGTCTAATTTTGTGCATGTAAATTATGCTTCAATAAAACCTAACTAACTATCATGCTATTGAGACTCTGGGAAGTTGTCATCTCTTCATGTCTCCATGACACATCCTTGTTAGAAAAGGTGCTAGGTCATTCCGCAAAAAGTATCAAAAAGGGCGTTCCGCAAAAAAAGAATCAAAATGAATTTTAATGCAAAGTTAGTAGAGCTCGGACCCGGACCCGGGCCCGGCCCGGAATTTTTCCAGATCCGGGGGTCCGGGTCCGGCCTTTTTTGAGGGATCCCGGACTTTCCCGGACCTGGATTTTACTGGACTCTGGGTTCCGGATCCGGTCCGGGTTGCTTCCAAAATCCGGGTCCGGGTCCGGATTTTTTAACCCGGGACTTTCCGGACTTTTACTTCCATCAGAATAATCGAAAAAATGACCAATTTTTATAAGAAAACAGTCTAAAACTTCAAAAAATTTTCCTGGTACTCCCTATCGGAACATTTTTTCTTAAGAAATTAGCCCAAATTTTAAAAATCAAAATTTTACTCCACCAGCAGCTCACTTCTCTCTATTTATTGATTTTCATCAGCAAGACTTTCCCGGACCCGGACTTTTACCGGACTCCGGGTTCCGGATCCGGTCCGGGGGTGTCCTCAAAATCCGGGTCCGGAATTCGGGTCCGGATTTTTAAAAAATTCCGTGCTCTAAAAATTAGTGCTAAAATACCTATACAAATTAAATAAAAAAGAAATAATATTTTCAAAAATTTTTAATGATATTATAGGTTTATGATGGAAAATAACAAAAAAAAACGATTGTAAGCATTGAATTTTGGTCTTATATGATAAATTAAGTTGGGTCATAGGATGTAAAAGTCGCCAAAAAATTTTGGTTGAAGAAGAAAAAATTGAGCAAATAAATTAGAAAAATTCAAAATTTTTTATATTAATATGTATAAGGTATTTTATGATGGAAAGGAAAATTGATTCAAACCCCATTTTGATACTTTTTGCGGAATGACTCAGCACGGTTAGAAAACGTGTCGAGTCGTTTGAAAAAAAAGTGCAAATGGTGGGCGTTTGAAAAAAGTGCCAATACTCAGAAAACTTTTTTTTGAAGCGTGCTAGACCAAAACTTCTAGCGACAAATTTGTGCAGAAATTTATGCTGATTCTTATGGTATAATTTTTTTTCAATTTCCCATTAAGTTTTCGAAATTTTTCGAAATGATCGAAAAAATGGGTTTTTAAGAGATATTTCGAAATTTTTCCGGGAAATACGAAAAAAATTAACTACAAAAATCAGCATAAAATTCTGCACAAATTTGTCACTGGAAGTTTTGGTTCAAAAAAAGTTTTCTAAGCATTTGCACTTTTTTCAAACGACACATTACCATTAGAAAATAACCACTCCGACTCGTTGAAAATATCCTAATTGTCAATAAATACGGCCGAAAAATATTAATCTGATATTTAATAAATAGAAGTGTGATGTGTTCAACGCCGGATACAATTGAGCCTGCCCAACTTACACATGTGATTGCTATTAATATCATCTCGGTCTTCTGCTACATTATTCTATGGATTGTTATGTTGTTCAAATATAAAGGTTATATTTAGACATTCAGAATTGGCTTAAATATATTTCGATTGACTAGCTACAATCTTAAGAACTAGACAAATTGGTCAGATATTAAATCGTAAATAATCAAAAATAAAATAATTATGGATAAAATTATTTCCATTTTTACAGGCACCCCAATGTGCAATCGGCGTATTCTGTTGTCCATTTCGGCGGCATTTTTGCTGGAATTTTTCGGATGGTTGAGCAACAATTTGCTTCGCTACGTGATCATTTCACTTTCGGTCGGCCAACTCCAGTATTGGTACATCTCACAGTTTTCCGGCCATTTCCTTCTGATTGTCATGGCTATGTATGCACCTGTGTTCTATTCAGGTACCATACATATTATAAGTAACAATGTAACAATGATTATACTATTATTTTGATAATGGCATATTGTATGCAAAATTAATAGAATATAATTATTTATTAATGTTTTATTGAAGTTTATTTTACACTTTCAACAAATTTCAAATTCGGTATCGATTTTGGCAAATTTCTGACTCAACACATGACGATGTCTTATCTCACATTCTTACTGTTCTATATAGATAGGTCAATTTAAAAAATACATCTATAATATAAACTGAAAAATATAAATGGATCATATCATCAAATAATTATCTATTAATTATTCCCATTTTTAGCTCCGATTATCGTCAAGCATTTTTCAATACATTCGGCCCATTTTTCCGTATGACTCCAAATAGGATCCAAGTTTTGGACAGCCAAAATCAAGCTTGGACCAGCTAAATGATCTGCTGATCTATGAGATTTTTCTGTTCTAAATATGATTTTGATCTTTATTTTGATTTGTTTGACATAATAAATTTTAATCTATATATTATTATGTTTTCCCTATTATAATATGAATTGTATTTTTAATTATTTGCAGAATATTAGTATTTAATTAATACACAATTATAATAAATATTATTTAATATATTCGTTCGTTTTAAATATATTATTTAATTCGAAATTCAAAAACCAGACCCGAAAAGCCTGACAATGTTTGGTTATTACCCCAGAAGCGGTTTTATTTATGGATAAGCCATAACTTCAATTTGGCTGAAATGTGTATAAAAATTGTTCTATTTACTGGTATTTTTCAATTTTTTACACTTTTGGAATTGAAATTTTCCTTGTTCGAAATTTTTCTTGGAACTCAAAAAGTTATACCAAAAAAAGTCTAATTTTCTACATATTATTGCCTTTTAAAATTTATTTTCGTTAAAATTTGGCTGGCTCATAATCGTCAGTTATTATTTGATTCTTTTATTATTAGGTATCCCATCTACAGAAAATATTCGATTTAGAGGCACAGATTTTATCCTGAGCTGAATCGGATCGGTAACTTCTTACCTGTTTTTTATTTATCGTCAATTTAATTATAATTATTCGAACATATGGATTTATAATTATGATTTTTAATCAAAAGAATTTTATAATTATGAATTTTTTAATTAAATAATATATTGCCTTTGCAAAAATAATAATTAATTAGAGAAAAATGTTGGAAAAAGTTGGCAAAATATTTTAGTTATATTATTTTTATAGGGCAATAGTATCATTATTAGCACTCACGAAAAAATAAACTTGTAATTAAGTTNTTTAATAATAATATCACATCTATTGTCATACTGAAAACTTTATTAAATTATAAGTTATAGGCCAAGTTTGTAAGGCAAGAAAGTTTTTTAACCATTATGTGATAGCGCCAGAAAGAATAACTGAATTTGTGCACAAGTGAAAACTTATAATTTTCTTCATTTTCATTTTCGTCACACAGCACACACAACTCTCTGTTTTCTTCATCTAAAATTTTATTTAATTTTGCCATTCGCAAAGTCGTTGCGCATAAAATTGTCCCAAAAAATCAGTCTTTTAGATAAGTCGTAGTCAAATGGGTCTCGTCTCGAAAATATTTGTAAAAAATTCTAATAAAATTCGTTCGATAAAATATCTTTTAAATTGTTGCACTTTAAAAAATTAATTTGTGGAATTTTAAATAAAGCACAAAAATCAAAAAACCTATATTCAAATTAAAATTTTTAAAAAATGAGTAATTAATTTTTATCAAGATTCAATCTATTTATAGATGATGAAATTAATTTTTTTAAATATTCTAAAAATTATCAAATAAAAGGATTACTTATTAATTAAAGTCCATTCTAATTAGGCGTAATTAAACATCAAAAAAATATATGAATTTAATAGAATATTTTACCTAATCAGAATATTGAATTTATAGAATTTTTTTTTATTATTTCAGGTCATATAATTCAATGAATTCAACCAATGAGGTTAACATAATCATAAAAATTGTTATTATAAACATTATAAAAGAATAAATCCATTTTAGGTTTATGCTGCTTTCGAAGGTCATGGCTTTTCGTCTACATTAGCAATTATCATTGGCATAAAAGTACTTCTGGCATTTTGTGGAATGCTTTCCAATGGAAGCTTGGTGCTTGTGACTTCTCTGAATAAGTGATATTATATTTTTGCATAAACATTTATTTTAAATAAAATCGAAAAAACATGCATTGAAAATGATGATATTTCTACGCATAAAAAAATTTTGCCGAAAATCATTTTAAGAGCAGATTTCTATACAAATAAATTTATTTTGCATTTTGAAAATTTTATTTTGCTAAGGAACCTGCACAAGCCCTGCAACATTCTTATCGCCCTCAATGCATTTTGTTCTGTTTTGACTATGTTCAACCCCTGGATCACTTTTGGCGTTGTTCTGACCGGCCAAAACTTCATTCCCCTGGAGCTTTGTGTGTATTTTCAGCTGATTCCAATGGCTGCCAGCTTCTATCAATATTTGTTATTTTTGCTCATCGCAATCGAAAGATTATTTGCCGTTCTGTGCCCACTATGGTACTTAAGAAAATTGTATTTTTGTTCAATTTCAACCATCCCTTATCTAAAGTTACACATTTTTGATGAGATTTCATGATTGTATGGTATATGGTTGTTGTTCTTTATTGTTATATTTGCTAAGATGGCTCAAAATAAGTAGTTAAATTTAATAAATAATATTTGTTATTTATTACCCAGCTCATTGCACACATTTATTTAATTTAAGTATAAAGTTCGGTATAAAGTTCGTTTAAGTATAAAGTTCGGCAAAAGATAACATGAAGTTAATTAGAGCAATAAAACTTATCTTTCCTTGCTGCATTTTCCACTTTTTGACAAATCACAATCAATTTGGTATGTGTGTATCTCACTAATATGGATAATTTTACAGGTATTCGAATACAAACACGACAAAGTTCCTGGGCCTCTCCATTGTTGGTTATAGTGGCTATGTGTTCTACAGTGTTTTCATTCTCAGTTTTGGCTATTCCATGAAAAATGCGGATCGGTTATTTATATTTTTTAGCATTAAGGCTTTAAGGCAATGGACATTGGTGATTAAATTTTGTAATTTCGAAATCAAAATTAAATAAGATTCGGGAAATTTTGCTTGATTTTAGCTCTTTTTATTTTTTAAATATCCTTATTGTAATTCAATGATAAATTTTGAAAAAGGTCAAAAATTGAGCAAAATTTCCTGCATTTTTTACTAATTCCATTTTTATAATTTTTATAATAATTTGTGCAATTTTATTATGTAGTATAAATATATACTTCTAACAAAGTAACCTTAGGAACTTACGTGTTCAATCACATTTAATGCAATTCAAGTTCAATTTTTTTGATACGATTATGTTTTTTAGAGCTGTTATGTGTTCCGCTCCGGATGCCTTCGATCCCATTCTACTCACACAAGTGATTACAATTAATGTTGTTTCGGTCTTCTGCTACATCATTCTGTGCCTTTTTATGATATGCAACTACAAAGGCATACCATTGAATTTATTTAATAAAAAATACAAATATAAAAGTTGGAACCCAATAACCAATTAGAAACATATTTTCATTTCCAACGTAATTAAACTAGAATTAAAATTTATTTTTATTTCCATATAATAAAATAGAAAGAAATAATTTTTGTTTCAATTATTTTATGTTCAACCATGTACATGCATCGAATTCTGTTGTCAATTTTGGTGGCATTTTTTCTGGAATTTTTCGGATGGCTAACTAATAATGGGCTTCGTTATGTGGCTATTTTGCTTTCGATTGACCAAATTCAATCGTGGTACATTTCTCAATTTTCCGGTTATTTTCTTCTGATTGTCCTTGACATGTATGCTCCCGTGTTCTATATATTCAGGTAAAAATTCATTTATTTTGCCCATTAATAAAGCGAAGCACTTATTTATTTAAATTTGTGAACAAAATGGCCTCAAGAACGAACAATCGCTTCGAAAACAAACACTAATACTCTAATTAAATTATGTGCTGACTGAGCGAAAAACACCAAAATAAATAACAAAAAAAACATTATAAATGCGAAAACATAAATTGGTTAATTTTATTTATCACTTAAAAAATTGAAGTTTAGCCTAAAATCCTAAAATAGGTGTTTACTACTATAATGAGTGGAAAAATTTAAAAGCTAAAGAACAATAGCGACTACAGTGGAATAAATAAAAAATATATGGTGCTTTTATGTTGTTTCTAAATCGGCCGAAAAAACTATAATCAGTTAAAGGAATAAAGTTAAAAAATTCAAATATTAAATATTTTAATGTTCATTGCTTAATAAATGTTGTTATTATCTATTTTGGCTGCTTTTCGGTGAAACGACATAGCATCGTTAAGTTATACAACCGCCCTATTAATTACCAAATTTCTATGAAAAGTTGAAAATTATACCATTGGGTAATAAAAATAATATATACTATATAATTGGTTAATCTGTTAACATTTCTATGTCACAATATGAAATTTTAAAAATTATTCCTATTTCTAAATACATATATCCATTTTAGTACGGATTATCGCAAAGCATTATTAAATACATTTGGCTCACTTTTATGTTCAAATTTTCCACCGGCTCAAGTTATGAATGGCCAAAACCAAGCTTGGACCGCATAGGTAAGTATGTTGTGATGTCTGAATTTATATTATGACGAAAATTAGAGATGAGATGAAATTATTTAAAACATTGTGTGTTAAATTGTAATTTATTAAGAATTGGATAATACAATTTTAATAATACAAAAGGATAATTAAATGATTTTACTTATATATATTTCCTACATGCTTATGCGTTTTATTCAATAGTAAATATATGTGTTTAATATAAATATTTAATTAAGGCTAGAAAATATAATGTATCAAGTCCATGCTTTTGTTGGCATTATGGCACCGGTTGATTTTTTGCAGCACGGCAGAAGATGACCAAATGTAGCCAAAAATGCCTGCCGATAGTCGGTGCTGAAAATTCTCTATCCATATTTGGATAAAACAATCCTACACTTGAATCCTATATATAAACCTATAAACAATCCTACATATATCAATACTTTGGACACCTTTTGAAAAATATTCTATAAATAATGACAAAGCGATGCATAATCTTTTCAATATGTCATATATGTTATAAATTCTTTTATCTCATAGGAATTGGATTAATTCATTTGATAATAAATATTTTATTTTTGAATCCTTTTGAAAAATTAATCAATAAACTATAATTATGAGGTTATAATTTTTCATACAAAAGTTTTTTGCCTTTAATTTTTTCTTATCTTATCTATTGAACAATTTTTCTGATTCATGTAATTTTTTGAATAGGAAGTTTGTTGATTTTTGTAAAAATAAATATATTTTGAAAAAATTACCTAAATACGTAGAATACCACTGGGTAGAGGTCCATGAACACGATCAGCACATTGGCCGCCACATTGTCAATGTATAGCTTGGTGATCTGATCGAACGCGTAAATCGTCAGCATGAATCGGACAATGTTGTTGGTTAACCAGCCAAAAAATTCCACCACAAACGAAACGGTCAGAGAACGCATAATGCGACGCATAAATTGGTTGGCATCTGAAAAATAAGAAAAAAAAATACAAATACATAAAATTCTTGCAAATTTATGCTAAAAAATGCTAATTTTTAAAAAAATATTTTTTCATAGAATGGATATAAACAAAATGTTTTTTTTTTTCAAAAATTGCTTTTCTCATTAGACTACTATTGGACACGACACACCGTATTATTAGTCCACGCCTCCTTCATCTACTCCTATTGGTCAACTACATTAATGTATTCTAGGACACGCCCCTTTTAATCGACCCAACTGCTGATCAGCTGATCACGCCCTTTTAAGACACCGGTTCTATTTGGCAGTTTATTGATTTCCTAAAACCATGCCCTTCTAGTTCTACCCTTCTCCAAATCCTATTGGTTAGTGATTTTAATACAGTGTACATCTTACGGTATAAAGCTTGTTTCTATTGGTTATTGAACACGCCCACACCTTCAAATCGCTGCAATAAAATCAGGCCAAGTATTATGTAGCAAACCAATGAAAAAATGTTCAGTGAAATGGACTGCCATAGTTGGGCCGGATCCGCCACGTCAGGCGCAAAACACATTGTGTATCTTAATATTTATTTTGTATCTTCAAAAATAAAATGAATGCATACTTTAGGGGTTTATTCATGCAGTACATATAGCTGCTATATCCTCTATAAATCACATAGCCAGTGTAAGCAAGGACTGTTATTATGAACATGGTTTTCGTCCTTCCATGCATGTACCTAGAAAAGGAAAATTTATTTTTTATAAAATTTATTAAATAGATAAATATTGAATTGATATATAATTATGCTATATGCTTTTATAAAATGGAGAAATAATTTTCATTTAAAACTTTAATTTATTTTGTGNTCACTTTAAACAAAACTATTTTCATGATTTTGATCAAATTTTTAATTATACTAATTAATTAATGATTAATTTTTTACGAGTTTTTAATTGTCACAAAAACCAGGCTGCCATTTCCAATGATTCCGATCAATGCCAAGAAGAGTTTTACGCTCACTATCATGGCGAGTATTGATGAGAAGTTGCCATTGCCCAATAGTTGATAAAGCTAAACAATAATGATTCTTTATTTGCTTTATATATTTTTATTTTCTTTTTATAATCTTATGCATTATCTTTCAAAAATTGATTTCATCTCTATGCTAAATTAAAATTTATTTATTTTTTTAGATTAATATTTGATATTCGTGTTAAACTTATATAATTATCTATTGAATAATGATATAGAATATATGTATGTTTTATAATCAGTAGATATTTATATTTTGCCTGATCCGTTGCATTCATGGTTTTTGTAGAGATTGTTGTGCTTGTATTTAGATTCATTGTAAGCGACTCCATTAATAAAAAACAGGCTGAAAAATTATTAAAATATTATAAATAAATAAATTACCAATAAATTTAAAAAATAATTTTTAACTGAAAATTTTTCTCATGTTAAAATTGACCATACCATAAATAGTCAAGTGTTGAAAAGCTTGACATTATTATTATTACCTATATAGTAGCTTTTAGTCACCGTCATCTATTTTAAGTTGTGGATACAAAAGATAAATTTGGGAAATAAATTTTTTCTAGTCTGCGAAATTTGGATTTCATGGGATTTCCATGCCCAAAAATACAAATTTCCCACAACTTTGGAGAATTTAATACTTCATCTGGGTGGCCTAGACAGAATTTTTTTTCAAATGGAAATTTGTAAAATTGAATATTTTTAGAAATTTCACACAAAATAGAGTTATTGAATGTCTGACAGCGAATAATACTAATAGTTTAAAAATTCTTCTAATAAATATTGACTTTTTTTCATTGACTTTTTTTGTTTTTCAAAAAATCAACTTAATAACTGATTATTTTTTATATTATAAAGATCTAAAGAGTTCATTAAAATAATGATTTACATAATACCTAATGTAAGCTGATTCCAAAATTTGTGACGGTTACCCGTCCTTTTACCCATAACCATACATAATAATTTATTTTTAATTTTGAGAAGTTGGCAAGATAAAATTGATTTTTCATTGGCTGGCAATTACCTCCCAAAATAGTTGTACATTGATTTTTTCATGAATAAAATTTGGAAATGCCATTCTATATTAATGGAATTATTATTACTACACTTAAATTTATCTGAAGGCTTGTAGAAAAAATATTTTTACGCAATTAGGAGGACTATCAAGAAAGTAAAACTGGAATAGCTAATTTACCAATAAGGTCTTCTTTATTTTCGAATTTTCCACGAATTCTTAAATTCCTTAATATTGAATAAAAAAATCCTTTAAATTCCCGACAATTTAGCAAAAATAATGATACAAATTTTTATTTTTGTTTTCACCGCATTCTTTATTCTCATTATCAATTTGAACGAAGCTAAAGGATCAAATCCAAAAGTGGCGTTAAATGGCTTTCCACCGGTGTACGATAATGAAGAAGCTGATGGATCAGATTCTCCGATAAAATGTCTGAATTTTAAGGAAGAAATTAAGTTTAAAAAATTTTTTCAGCAAAATTCAAGCCAAAACCATTTGGAATGGGTGATATCTCAAATAAGGACAATGTATCCAGGTATATAATATCTTTAAAAATAAAAAACTATTTATCATTTTTTTTAATACAAATAGGCTTTGTTGGATGGTATGAAGAGTTTAAAAAAATCCTAACATTAATAATTGGTCAAGTCACCAAAGTTGCAGTCATAAATACATAAATAATAATTTCCATAATTTTACATTGATTATTTTAAGGAAAATTTAATATCAAATAAATAAACAAATATAATTGATCTTATTTTTATAGATTGTTAAACGACGGTTTAATCATCGACATTCTGCCAAATGGGAATAATTTACCGAATTATTATGGCAAAAATCGGGAGAAATCACGTCGAGTTTTGCCAAACGGTTGTTTTGTTACCTAATTCGTTATTATTCGATTTTTAGACTATGAACCACTGTTAATCGGTGACCTTAAGAACCCGGAAAATGTTGCGAAATTAGAGGAAGAAGGTACAATTGTGGACACATTGCCAAAGGGTCCGAATCGGGAAGAGATATTGCGCCAAATCAGAAATCCAAAATTAAGACCCGTAAAGAAGGATGAACCATTGTTTAAAAATAGGAAAATTCGGAGACCGGAACCGATAAAAAGACAGGAAATACACATACCTAGAGAGATAATTTCGAAACCAGAACAAGTCATCAAGAAACCAGAACACGTATTCAATAAAGTGTTGCCGATTATCAAGGAATCGGCACAGAAGCAGGACGTTCTCAGAGCAGCACAGAGCTACTATATTCCAGAACAGAACAATTATCACACACATCAGAACAATCATATGATAACACCATTACAGCACTGGAATATACCAGAACAGGATAACAAGAAAGGATCAGAAATTGATATGAAAAAGGGAGAAAGAAGCAAGACTAGACTAGCTGATAAATTACGATGGCTTACCAAATTTAGAAAAGATGGATGATCAAACAGGACATAAAATGAAAGTCAACAGGATGGAAAAGAAAAAAATTGACCAGTGTTTACTGTTTATAAATGATTTTTTTATAAAACATATCATTTACATACCATTTGATTACCATATATTTTTTTAATTCTTTAAATTTTGTTATAAAAGTGACAGATAAATGTTAGTTAATATTAAATAAAGAATATCCTTATAAAGTTATAATAAATAAAATAATATTTTAAGTATTTCCAATAATTATATACAATTTTAACCATATTGTTGGAATTATTAAAAGCAGAATCGGCAATATCTGAAAAAAGACACTTGAGGACTCGTACTTGAGGACCCGACATTTGAGGATTCAAAGGTATACTTGAGTACCCAATAGTTGAGGATTCCCGAATTCAATTCTTTCTCCCCGAACCCAACATTTTCACGAAAAAATAAATTCTAAAAAACAATCTCAACTTTCAAATTATGTGAAAATCCTGAATTCGAGTCTAATAAAACCTATAAAAAATTATTTAATTTTAAATACCTATAAAGTTTTAGGTGCTCAAGTGTCGGGTCCTCAAGTGCGAGTCCTCAAGTGTCGGCTAACCGATCTTAAACGAAAAGTTTTGATGAATCTAAAATTATCTATCAAATCAACAAATCAAATAGGGAATAAAGGCGTTAATCTATCATATTATTATCATTTAAAATCAAAATTTGGACTTATATCAAACACTACAATTCCCATCTGTCATTACCATCTCTACAGTGCCTCCACTGTGTTACAGTATCAGTAGTGGCTACAGTATCGGAATTCCCAGTGCTTCGATCACTTCCGGATCGTTCCAAGTCTCTCCCACAATTCGGCATCGGCCATTCAGATAATCCCAACCACATGTGAACACCCATCGACCGCTGGCACATTTCGCGTCTTGGCAATCCGAAAATGAACGTCTCGTGCAAAACTGTTCGGGCGTCATTGCTGTGGCAATAAATATAAAAAATAGTTAATGCATTTAAAAAATTTATTTATAATGAACTAATATAATTTTGAATTATTATTTTTTAATTAAAAATAACAAAAACAATGTTTTCGAAAAATTATTATGAAAAGTTAGCTAAAAATCACAAATAAATTACATCAATCCATTTATGTTTTATTAATTCACCTAGGGTACAAATAGTTACATTTAAAAAATCCACATTCAATCTATAATATTAATTATACGAATTAATTTATGACTTTAATTGAGAAAGTATCTAAAATTTGTCAATAATAGATGTAATATGGATATATATATATATTTTCATTATAATAGATATTTTAATTGTTATTAGCATACTATTAGAACACCAGCAGAAATAGCAAGAAATCTTGCCAGCATTACTAATTGTAAAGGTATAAAATATCAGAAAATAGAAATAAAAAAGAGGCAGTAGAAGATTCATCTTTAATCCTGAAAGAAATTTTGATTTTTCGGAGAAGGAGATTTTGAATCAATTATTATATTTATTTATCTATAATTTTTAAAATTAATTTGAATGGTAAAATGGCTAACAGGGCATGAAATTTTCGGTAGTTTACAACTATCAATTACTCAAATTCCCTTTTAAAGGATTATTAAGGTTGTTTTGAATTTACACTCAAAAATGGTAATTTGTTTAAAAAATAAATTAATTATACTCTGCTAATTATTCTTAAATTAATGCTATATTGCATATAAATTTGTTGATTAATTTTTCCGGGTTAATTCGATAAAAAATTTATAATACAAACAATAAATTTATTATCATTATAATCCACGTATTCCACATAAATAATGTATTTATCATAGTAGAGAATATTGATTATTTGTATTTTAGTTTAGAACGCATTTTTAATACAATATTATCTTTTTTACAATATTTTTTATTTTTATATTTTTTCTTTGGAGTTTTAAGATAAATGGTATTTAGATCATTTTTCATTTTACATTGAATTATCGATAAAAAATTATTATTGTTGAAATTTTTCTTTTCACGATTTACTATAAAAAATACTAGCTTATAATGAAGCTATAGAATGTCTAGAAATTTTTAGACCATATTATAAGCAATTTTAAGTATTTTATGGCATCTTTTACTTTATCAATTTCTTTGTTAATGGCCATTGGCTTTCTTGCAAATGAACTTTTTTTGGTAGAATCCATTATTGGGAAACCAGTGCAGGATATTCTGGCCAATCCGAAATTTAAAGGTCTAAATTATCATTATTTTTATCAATTTTAAAGTAATTTCAGGTCAATTGGAGTCAATTTTGGAGAATACGAAGGACAAAATGAATAGNTACTATAAAAAATACTAGCTTATAATGAAGCTATAGAATGTCTAGAAATTTTTAGACCATATTATAAGCAATTTTAAGTATTTTATGGCATCTTTTACTTTATCAATTTCTTTGTTAATGGCCATTGGCTTTCTTGCAAATGAACTTTTTTTGGTAGAATCCATTATTGGGAAACCAGTGCAGGATATTCTGGCCAATCCGAAATTTAAAGGTCTAAATTATCATTATTTTTATCAATTTTAAAGTAATTTCAGGTCAATTGGAGTCAATTTTGGAGAATACGAAGGACAAAATGAATAAAGGAAAAATAATAGAAATGGAGGATTTGGGTCGAATTTTACCAGACAGTAGTTTTTAGGGTTGAAATTTTAGTAAAATTTAAATTTGAAATTTTAGCAGAAATTCAGCCGCAATTTCGCATCGGAGACATCAAAAACGAGCAAAATTTGGCCAAATTGAAAGATAAAGGTTGGATAGTGGACATAATGCCAAAAGGTGTGGATCGTGAAGAGGCGAAACGCCAAATTATGAAGGCCGCCAAATTAAAAAGTCTAAAGATGTCGGGAAATCAGCAAATGTTGCCGAAATCAGATCAAAAACAGCCAGAACAGAATAATGTCAAATCAGAAGTGGATAAGAAGAATCCAGAACCCAGAAATCAGAGATCAGAAGTGTGCAAGGCCATACCAAAACAGAGCAAAAATAAACCATAAATATCTTGAGAATAAATCATTTGTTGAACTATTTTTACAGAAAAGGAATAAAAATAATTTTAGTATTTTAAATTGGAATATATATATTTTTCATTTTTCATAACTTTACAATGCTTGCCTGGCCTAAATGACGGTGAAATTGTGAATTTGACAAGTTAAGGGCATACATAT
>LDKF01000255.1:15395-28497 GCA_001026735.1 Rotylenchulus reniformis | reverse complement strand
GGCGGCGAGTTCGAGCAGGATCTGGATGAGTTGGAGATGCGGAGCGTCGGAGGCGGAATGGTATCCGGAGGCGGAATGGGACAACAACAGCAACAGCACAAGATGACCATGAAGGAGCTGAAGGAACGCAAGAAGTCCCTGATGACGCGGCTGATCCCCGGACGCAACGGACCCAACGGTGCGTCATTTTTGGGAGTTGCGTATTTGGTGGGAATACCGCTGTTGTACATGGGATTGGCGTACTTTGGTACAAAATTCACACGAAAGGGTCCAAAAAGTGGACCAACCGCTGATGGGTTTCGAACCGACAACCCCCGCTATTCCGCATGAAATCCCCACTGAACCACATGGACTCCCCTAACTGATTTTGGCCTCTACGTTTAGATGCCAGCAAGCGGTTGGGCTTCGCGCGCTCAGAGGAGGTGGGCATTCCGGGAGGCGGAGGCGGCGCCGAGGCACAGTTGGCCCCGCCGGAGAACAACCGGGACTTCATCAAGCAGAACAGCAAGGAGTCCACGGACAGCTCGGACAAGTGAGAAAAATGGCTCAAAAAATTGGCCCATAAAAATTTATTTTTTTCAGCTGGTTGCCCATCCGTCCGGATCGCCCGTTGGGCTCCTTCGTGGAAAATCTGGGCCCTGGCCAGGTTTGCAATTTTGAGTGTATCCGCTAGGTTGGATACTAGCGTCACCGGAATGCGCAATGCGTTCCGTTCGGGTTCCGCTTTCCTCAATTTCGCAACTTCTTTGCAGGTTGTTGGGCGACAAGCATTGGGCTCCACCGCGTTGGGCGAGCTCCAAGCGGCACTGACGCTTGAGCCGGGCACCGGAATGGTTGTGGACATCATGCAGGCCCGTGCGCTCAGCGCACTCCGACAGGGCGCCAAAACTGTGCCGGGTAAATACAGGGTACAGTATACTGTAGATATGTTACCGTACCCTACAGTAATTGGGCATTTTCCCACGAAAATGGGACTTCTGTAGAGGGCAACTTCCGTGTGAATCTGCTCTACTGCAGATTAACAATTTGGGTTCTCCCTCCACAGGTATCTACGTGAAGGCCTACCTGATGGAGGGCAAGAACTGTGTGGCCAAGGCCAAAACGCAGCCCACCAAGACCAAGTCGGCGTGCCCGCAGTTCCGACAGAAGCTGGTGTTTGCGGACGGGCCCAGGCACAAAATGTTGCAGGTATTTTCAAGTGTCAGGGTGGAATCCAAGACTTAGGCCAAGAAAACTATAACCTCTGGGAATCCGGGATTCCGAGGGGAACTCGGAACCTGGCAATCCGGGACTTATACCCCATGGGAATCCGGCGGGACTCTTTTCCCCTAAATGGGGCCCTAAGAATCTGGAATCCATGGATCCTAATGGATCTCCAGACCCTGCCCAAAATTCGGAATCTATCGTCCCAAAGAATCCATGATATGTTGTGGGCCCTTGAATTCTTGGCCTTAAGTTGAGCCGGAAAAAAAGATCCAAAATATGTTTCATGTTCCGGAATCCATGGTCCAGCTTTGATTTATGAAATTCGCGGAATTCGGCATTCAAAAAATCCAAAAACCAAATCCCCTATCAATATCCCTATAGCTGACGGTGCTGGCTGACTATGGGCGCATCGAGCGCAAGGCGTTCCTGGGCGTTGCGCAGCTGGCACTGGACGAGCTGCAGCTGAGCCGCGAGCCGGTGCTCGGCTGGTACAAGCTGTTCCAGAGTTCCAGCCTGAACGGCGGTGTCCAACCGCCTCAGCAGCAGCCGCCGACGCGGAAGGACAGCGAAACGTCGCTGAATGTTGCCTGATGAGAGACGCATNGCAGTGGGGGGTAAGTGTATAAACGTTGGCAGGATCATAGGAGGTGTGGATTTGAATCCGCGCAACTTTTCGAATGTTGTATTATACGCGTAACGTTGATTTGGATCCGCGCAACCCCATATCTATGCGTTTGTATCCCCGCAACACCCACAAGAAGTGATCCGCGCAACTTTCCGCAACCGGTCTTGATCTTCCCGCACCTCGCGAAATCCCTTAAACTGCAATTTTAATGTAATCCGACAATTCTCTGCAAATTTCGTTTGAATCCGCGCAATTCCCCGCAACTTTGAGTATTGCACTGTGAGCGTTTGAATCCGCGCGACTCTCAACAACTTTGCGCATTTGAATTGGCGCGACTCTCAGCAATTTAGCGCAACTCCTCGCAATTTTCCGTTTGGATCCGCGCGATTCACCGCAACTTTTCTTGTTTGATCCGTGCGATTCTCAGCAGTTTTGTAAGTTTAAATCCCGCGCATCCCTCCCCAACTTACTCTCTAGGATTTCCTTCCTCTCCGCTCCTCTCCGTGTGTGAGTTCTATTCACTCGTCAGTCTGTGCACTTTTTGGGGCAATGCTTTTATTGCCTTCATCCCACCGCCTTTTTTGCTGCTTTTGCTGATGAGAGAAAAGCCAATTACGCCTGAGGGCACCGGCGGGGATGGCATTCCTCCGCCGCCGCCCAAACATCCATCCATTCATCCAGTCCATCCGCTTCCGCCCCCGCACCGTCCGGAAGGACGCAAAAGCGTAAGATGGACGAGGAAGGAGGAGGTGGGGCATTGATTAGTGCCCTCAGGGGCCCATTGCTTTCATCTCTTCCTGTTCCTCTTTTTCTCCTCTTCCGCTTCCTCCGCCGCATCCGCTTCCTCTCCAAAAAAATAAATAAAAATTGTGCTAATTTGACATTTTGGAAATCAGAACCAAAAAATTGTGCCAAAAATGCCAAAATTGACCATTTAGAGTTTCTACCCAAGCTGCGCAGGCATTTAGAAATGCGAATCAAAATTGTGCCAATTGTCCATTTTAAATTTTCTATAAAAATTGTGCCAAAATTGATCCTTTAGAAGTTTCGTACAAAATTGTGCCAAATTGGCCCTTTTGATGGATTTTCCCGAATTTCGCAATTTGGCCATTAAGCTCCTGGCCTTAAGCTCCTCCACCGACGGGGCGGTTTCGGGGCCCCCGTCAATTAGGCGCGACTAATCCGGCACTCACACACAAAACCGGTGGAGCGCAACAGGCCAAATGGGCTCTGCTCACAGAGTTATTTTTGGGAATCGATGGGGCCAATGGCTGGAGGCACTTTTATCCACAAGATTCTCTTAAGGAAAGTTCGGCCATTTCCTTTCCAATTTTTATGCCAAAATGGATTTTCTCGCGTTCCGCAACTAGAAAGTGCCGGATTTGGACAATCCCGGATTGATACCGGAAACCGGAATAAAGACGGGCTCTCTTGGTGCGCTCCGCCGGGGAGGGAGATAAGCTTGGAATCCGGAAATTAGCCGGCCTGGGAGCAGGGCGGAACTTGGTCCATGATAGCTTATGGTTTTCCTGAGAACTATTCTGGCGTCCGGATATCTGCAAATCCGGCAATTTCGGGAATATGTCTAATCGTCATTGACTTTATGGACCTAAGAGAATTGGCTGACCTGCGCTTCTTTTTGCAGGCTCCGACCGTGCTGGCCTCCTCTTCGGACGTCATCCGCAACACCATTCCCTGGACTTTGCGCCGTCCTCCATGAACACAGGCGTTTCCGGTGCAGCAGGCCCCAGCGGCGTCAGCTCCGGCGCCCTGGCGCGTCGCATCCGCAACTACCTCTCCGTAAGTTCGGGAAGCGGATCCGGATTGATCCGGCAATCCTGATCTCTCGAGTCACTGCAGAATCCTGCGGTCTCGTGGCAGCCATCAGCAGACCAACGCCGTCTGATCGGGCACATTGTGCTGCAAAAACCCACCGCAACTGCATTGCATGCGTCAACGTCTGCCGCGAGCGCATCCCTGCAAGACGTCGGGCTGAAGGTGGTGGGCGGCCGGAATCCGGTCACCGGACGTCTAGGCGCATTCGTGTCCCGCGTGCGTCCTGGGTCGGTCGCGGATGCGGTCGGACAACTGCGTGCAGGTGAAGCGCGTCATGCTCTTTCCTTTTGCATCTTTTATGCAGTTCCTTTTGCAGGCGATGAGGTGCTGGAGTGGAACGGACACACGTTGCAGAACGTGACGCCGGAGGTAGTAAATTGCGTATTTGGCGCTGCGTCATGCGTCAAATTGTCCCCATTTTCAGACGGTGTACAACATAGTGCAATCCACAAAGGCGGATCCGCGTCTGGAACTGATCGTGTCGCGCTCGCTCGATGCGGGCGGCGATGATTTCCTGAATGCGCGACGCATTGCGCGCGAGCAACAAGGTGCGTTTCATAAGGCATGCGTATCAGTCGGTGATGCGTTTCAGGTTCCGCAACCGCCTCCCTTCCGCACTCGCAATCACTGACTGCCGGACCGTTCGGTGCGCTGCACGCGACGCAGCGGTACTCCCGAAGGGCGCCATCGCCGCTAGTTTTGCACCATCACCCGAGCGGAATCGGGGGCTATTGTAAGTATTGCTTGCGTCAAAATACGCAAGCGTATCGTTCCTGCGTAGATGACCGTCCGCCGACCCTTCCGGAAGCGTCACCTGCCGCTGCGCGTCTGGAGCTTTCACTACTCTACCTGGCCCAGAAGCGAGAGCTGATTGTGTCTCTATGTCGTGCATACGATCTTGCACCGCGCGTCAGCGCGGACACCGCGACCACTTCCGGCAGATTGCGTAATCCCTACGTGAAGTTGTTCCTGTTGCCGGATCGTAGGTACGCAACGCATGCATTTCCGGATTATATGACACATCGATTTTCAGTGAACGCAGTCGGCGGCAGACCAAGGTGTGCAAGGACGCGCTGGAGCCCGTGTGGAACGAGCACTTCTTTTATGAGGAGCTGGACGAGCACACCATCGCCGGACGCGTGCTAGAGGTGAGTGCGTCTCAGATGACGCGCGTCCGGATGACGCATGCGTATATCATTCAGGTGACGCTGTGGGACTTCGATCCGTACGAGTCGCACACCTTCCTCGGCGAAACGCTCATCGAGCTCGCCAACGCACCGCTGAACAACCAGCCGTTTGCGTACGCGCTCACCGACGCGGATGACGACAACCCGATCCGGCTGCGTCTGCGGCAGCGTCGCTACTCCTCAATGACACCGCCGATGGCGCATCGCAGTCGCGCATTGCAGCAGTCGCGCGCTCAGGGAGGCGGTGGTCGCAGACAACCGTTCAGCGCCGGACGCTCCCATGGTAAGATTTTTTGTCTTACCAAGATTTTTTTACCAAGATTTTCTCCTCACAGAGATTAACGACTATTGGGAATGGGAGAACGGCGGCGGTGGGATGCGCGGTTGGACGGGCTCGCATTCGGTCCAAAATCTGCCGCGACACTTTCCGCACGCGGCAATTACAAACGACGCGTTTTGGGCGAACACAGCGGAGGAGGGCGACTGGAACCGCAATGGCGACAACGACGCGGGAGGCGACTGGAGCGGTGGCGGGCGACTGGGCATGGTGATGCCCAACGGGTATTTGTCGGACCAAGAGGGCGGCGACTGGGCGAGTGGCGAGCGACGCAGGGGCGGCGAGCGCGGTGCGCATCGCCGCGAACGACGCGAGCATCGGCATCACCGGGGCGGCGAGCGTTCCGGTGGCGCGTCGCGTCGTCCCCAGTCCGCGACCGCGTTGCGCAACATTGCCGAGTGGGAACAGAGACATGCGGCGACAACTTCGGCGGCGACAACACAGCCCGCTCGCCGGATGACCACGCGACCGCAGGAGTTGCGCGAGCAGGAGACGGCGACTGGAGGCGGCTACGGATCGGACGGCTCCGTCGAAACCTTGTTGAGCGGCAACTCCGCGCAAAGCATGCAGAACCGGGCAGTACAGCGACAACAGCAACAGTCGCTGATGCAGGACAATGCGGCGAGCAGAGGCGTCGGCGGCGAGTTTGAGCAGGATCTGGACGAGCTGGAGATGCGGAGCGTCGGAGGCGGCATGGTACCCGGAGGCGCACTAGGACAACAACAGCAACAGCACAAGATGACCATGAAGGAGCTGAAGGAACGCAAGAAGTCCCTGATGACGCGGCTGATCCCCGGACGCAACGGACCCAATGGTGCGTCATTTTGGGGCATTGCGTATTTGGTGGGTGTACCGTTGTTATGCATGGCAATGGTAGAAAAATTCATACGAAAGGGTCCAAAAATGGAGCCAATCGTTGATGGGTATCGAACCGACACCCTCCTAATCCGCGTGAAATCCCCACTGAACCACATGATTTCCCACCATTCAGATGCCAGCAAGCGGTTGGGCTTTGCGCGCTCGGAGGAGGTGGGCATTCCGGGAGGCGGAGGAGGCGGTGCCGAGGCACAGTTGGCCCCGCCGGAGAACAACCGGGACTTCATCAAGCAGAACAGCAAGGAGTCCACGGACAGCTCGGACAAGTGGGAAATTTCGGGGAAAATTTGTCCAAAAATTTTATATTTTCAGCTGGTTGCCCATCCGTCCGGACCGCCCTCTGGGCAGCTTCGTGGAAAACCTGGGCCCTGGCCAGGTTCGCAATTTTTTGGTGTTTTTCCGCTAGGTTTTGATGCGTAATGCTTTCCGTTCCGGTTCCGCTTTCCTCAGTTGAGCAGATTATCGCGCAACTTCTTTGCAGGTTGTCGGACGACAAGCGTTGGGCTCCACCGCGTTGGGCGAGCTCCAAGCGGCACTGACGCTTGAGCCAGGCACCGGAATGGTGGTGGACATCATGCAGGCCCGCGCGCTCAACGCCCTCCGGCAGGGCGCCAAAACTGTGCCAGGTAGGTACAGGGCACAGTATACTGTAGCTATATTACCGTACCCTACAGTAACCAGGCTAGAGTTCAAGCAGTACAGTAGCATGGTACTGTTTTATACTGATACGGTCTACTGTTTTTCCGTAGAGTGGAACTTCCATGTGAAACAAGATGGTAGAGTAAAATGTATAATATCATACCAAGCTTGGTGTGTGTGTGAAATCTGCTCTCTTGCAGATTAACAATCCCCGGTTCCCCATTCACAGGTATCTACGTGAAGGCCTACCTGATGGAGGGCAAGAACTGTGTGGCCAAGGCCAAAACGCAGCCCACCAAGACCAAGTCGGCTTGTCCGCAGTTCCGGCAGAAGTTGGTGTTCGCGGACGGGCCAAGGCACAAAATGTTGCAGGTGCAATGGGGCTGTATTTCAGGGTCCCGAGGGAAATATTGGACCTGGGAATACTGGACTCATAGGTTCAGATAATCCGATACCCATAACCCCTGGGAATCAAGAACCATAATCCTTGGGAATCCGAGGTTCTTTTCCCTGATGAGGAATGTGATCCTAGTAAGAATGCATAATCCATGGATCTCCAGACCCAATGGTCCCCTAGAAATTTGAGAAAACCCTTGGATGNCCACCAAGACCAAGTCGGCTTGTCCGCAGTTCCGGCAGAAGTTGGTGTTCGCGGACGGGCCAAGGCACAAAATGTTGCAGGTGCAATGGGGCTGTATTTCAGGGTCCCGAGGGAAATATTGGACCTGGGAATACTGGACTCATAGGTTCAGATAATCCGATACCCATAACCCCTGGGAATCAAGAACCATAATCCTTGGGAATCCGAGGTTCTTTTCCCTGATGAGGAATGTGATCCTAGTAAGAATGCATAATCCATGGATCTCCAGACCCAATGGTCCCCTAGAAATTTGAGAAAACCCTTGGATGCAAAAAATCCGGAATCCTTCGTATCCGAAGAATGGAATTCTTGGTCCTTGGAACCGGAATCCTTGATACCCCCTTATGTTAGAATACCCATAACCCCTGGGAAAAAAAAGAAATCCTGAGCTTTAGTATTCGAATCAATTGATAGTGAACAATAACATGAAACCCAGGGATTCGGAACAGATCCCAGGGATTCGAATCGTGGAATCGGATCTTGGTAATTTTCATGCCAAAATCAAAAAAGCCAAACTCAATTCCCCTTCCTTAAAGTTGACGGTGCTAGCGGACTACGGACGCATCGAGCGCAAGGCGTTCCTGGGCGTTGCGCAGCTGGCACTGGACGAGTTGCAGCTGAGCCGCGAGCCGGTGCTCGGCTGGTACAAACTGTTCCAGAGTTCCAGCCTGAACGGCGGCGTGCAGCCGCCCCAGCAGCAGCCGCCGACGCGGAAGGACAGCGAAACGTCGCTGAATGTTGCCTGATGAGAGACGCACGCGTCAAAGAGTTGCCGGACAACTTGGAAGTGCGTCAAAGAGTTGTCGGGCAACTCAGATCTACGACAAAGTTGCGCGACAATCCAAAAGTGCTCCAAAGTCGCCCGATTATTAGGGTTTCTATCAGCTGAAAAAACGGATTTTTGATCATCCATTCCCACTGTAACCGGTAATCACCCCTTCCAAGCCCCGTGAGAAGCAATATGTTGTATCCCCTCCTCCTAGTCCTGTGTATGGTTCATTCTCCATTTTGTATCACTCACTTTTGCATCCATTTTTCATGTTTTCTCTCCTCCATTTTCGGTCGCTTATGTGTTGCATGCATCACTTTTCAAAAATGATTAAAATAAGTCATTCATACACAAGCATAAGCATCATGGTTGTATCGCGTACGCCCGAGAGCTAAAATTGTGGCAAGGCGTGTAAAATGTTAGGCTGGGATGCGGTGCTAATCCGGGGGCTCCGGAGGTGCTGTTGTCGACCATAGCTCTACCGCTGAGCCATCCCCGATCACTGGGGATGATGCCGCTACTCTCGGTTTACCATTTTTCTCGTGTTGTTGGTCTCGCCTGTGATGGGACGCAACAATTTCCGCGCAACTTTGCGATTTATAAAAGTATCTATCAATATTGCTTTTTCGCTCAGTAAACCCAGAGTTATGCGCAACAAAACATCCTTTATACGCAACTCATAAGGAAGTTGTGTGCAATAAGTTATGCTTCATGAGTTGTGCGCGAATTTTTTTCGTTACATTTAATTTAACGTTTCGGGTCCTTCGCAATTTGTTGTGCAACATCTTTTCGCTCATCGCGGATGCACAACATCCATCAGGTTGACCATCAGTTGCGCCAGCTTGTCCGGGTTGTGTTGCGGGTCCCAGTCCAGCTCCACAGTCTGCATTCCTCCTTGATCACCTTGGTCACCATCCTTCCTCTTCCGCAACACAACCAGCAACGGCACTAACTGTTGCGGATCAATGTTGTGCTTGTGCCTGAACTGCTCCAACTTCTGCGCAACTTGTTGCTCTGCGACCTGATCCTCCGACGCACTTCCGGATAAAACCACAACCGCGTCGTGTAACGAGACTGGATCTCTAAATGGATAAATTTGATCCATTTTTAGCATTTCTAGGGATTNCAGCTTGTCCGGGTTGTGTTGCGGGTCCCAGTCCAGCTCCACAGTCTGCATTCCTCCTTGATCACCTTGGTCACCATCCTTCCTCTTCCGCAACACAACCAGCAACGGCACTAACTGTTGCGGATCAATGTTGTGCTTGTGCCTGAACTGCTCCAACTTCTGCGCAACTTGTTGCTCTGCGACCTGATCCTCCGACGCACTTCCGGATAAAACCACAACCGCGTCGTGTAACGAGACTGGATCTCTAAATGGATAAATTTGATCCATTTTTAGCATTTCTAGGGATTTTGATCACTTACAGATGATCAAGAATCGATGGCATTAGTTGCGCCGTATCCATACCCACAACTACCAGCCTGTCGCGCATTTGTTCCGCTCCGATCAGATTGGCGACCGTTTGCGCGACGACCGCTCGCTCTTGCGCGTCATTGTTGTTACGTGACAATTGCATGCTCGCGGTGGCGTGTCCGCTCGCGGCGAGCAGTTGCACCAGCGACCGATCACCGCGCTCACGGGTGCTGTTGCGAGTGTTGTTGATGTTGTCGCTCTGCTCGAACAGGAGCAAGATCGACCCGCGTTGCTTGATCAGGAAGGGTGGTCGCGCAATGCCTGAAAGAGGCAGTTACAGTACGTAATACAGTATAAATGCATTACAGTATCCTGCGTCACGCGTTACGATATCGGCCTCCGCGTTGGTTACGGTATCTCTCGTCCATATGCGTTAGGATTAAAGACGTGATCGCTTCCGATACCCATCTCACATTATGTTACCTATACCTAATCACGCATCGGTATCTTCATTACCCGATACTGTATTATACGCATTCTAATTACGGTATGTCATGGCCGGCATTCGATATGCCCCTCATATCTATGGGTCGCACTAGTTTTTTTTTGATTCCCTTACGGTATTCCAGCTCATCAGTGGCGTTTCCGCTTCCGTCGCCGCTTGCCACAGTTATGTCGCGCGTGTGGACCTGCGCATGCGGCGCGTTGGAGCGAATGTACAGGCTCAACGGACGTTTCTGCAGGTCCGGCAGCAATGCGTCAGCGTACATAGAGAGAAGCGTCAGGAAGATGAGGTAAAAAATTCTCTGCGTCATGGTCGTCATCCTTTCCGCGCCGAATGATCATCCCGGGCGAACAAAATCCCCTCCAAGATTGATCAGTCTGAGAGATTGCAATCGGCGGATGATCGCGATAAAAACACATCCAGTTCAACCTCGGGAACGGCGGAACATCGATTGGTCTGTCTTCCGAAAAGAGGATTTGGATCCATGAACACCTTCAAAATCTGAACTAAGCAATCCAAAAGAACCATTTTCGCAGAATTTCGTGGTAATTTTACAGAATTTCGAACGATTTTCGTATATTAGACCCTTAGATCTTCCTGAATTTAACGCATCTCATGACCTTTCCGGGCCTCTTTCCGGTCCGGAATCCATTCTGCCGGATGCATTTTCATCCATCTCTATCATCATTTTGTATCATTTTTCGGGAATTTTATACTTTTCCAAATTTCAGACAGGGAGGTCAACTCACTTCTCGAAAAACATGTCAAACTGCCTGAAAAACATGGCATTTACATGGCAACTTTTTTAAGCAACGAAAATTTCAAAAAAAACATTTATTACTTACGTTCATATTTTTCTGCACTTTTCCAGTATCCAAAAGCTCGTTTTTAAAAAAGGAATTCATTTTCTGAAGGGGCGGCGGCCCCATTAGGGGCCGCCGGAGAAAATTTTGGAAAATTTCAGCTTTTTCCCTTAGGAAATTTGAATACTTTTTTGTCATCCATTTTTAAGAACTATAACTATATGAAGGCGCCGGCAGCCCTGATTTTAGTAATTTTTTGCTTTAAGCTTATTTTTTAAATTAAATTCTCACATGTCAGTGTTGAGGGGTGCCGCGCCGGAGAAAATTTTGTGTTTTTGGATCATTTTCATAATAAAATTGGCCAATTTTTTGCGCTTTATGAAACAATTTTACTGCTTTAATTAATCCAGAACCGCGGGAGAATATATGCAATTTTGAGTCATTTTCCTTAAGAAATTTTAACATTTTTTACGACAAGATTTTTGATGAATTTCGTTGTATATGGTATGGGGGTGTCGGCGGCCCCGATAGGGGCCGCCGAAGAAAATTTTGAATTTTGGCACGATTTTGTTAAGAAATTTGGTCATTTTTTAAAAATTTTCTAAACTCAACAAAATCAAAAAACATGGCTAAAAACATGGCAAATTTTCAAAACATTTGCCATGTATACATGGTAATTTGGCCACCCTGATTTCAGATGCATTCCCTCCGCTTCCGCCCGCTCTTCCACCTCTCCATCCTCCTCATCTCCGTCCTGTTCTATGCGCATTTGCGCCGCATCACGCGCATCCAGGCCATGCTCGCGGAACACAGCGCACCGCTTAGGGAAGGCGCGGAAGATGACGCGCCGAGCCGAATGATGGCCGAGCACGCGGAACAACTCAAAAAGGTATGACCAGAAAGAGGTTTTGGAATTTTTGATCATTATAATTAGTGCGCCATAAAAATCCAATATCGGAAAATATTTAAAACAAAAAATTAAAAAAAAAATGTGGCATGGTTCTGCTTTTTAAGAAAAATTTAAATTATTTCTAAAGCTTCGGTTATTTTCGGATTTTCAAATATTTTTATAGGTCTCATCCAACACATCATAGGCTTCGGAGTTTGAGATTTTCAATTTTTTAAACAGGCCTGGATTTCTCAAAAATCTTCATAGAGCTCGAGTTCAGCGTTGGGAAAATGAGAAATTTGGGCTCAGGCTCCAGCTCCGACCCCTGAAAATTTTTTGCTCGGGCTCCAGCTCCGGGCTCCGAAAAATTTCGGCTCCGGCTCCGGTTCCGGGGTCTCAAAAACTTCAGCTCCGGTTCCGGCTCCGGAAAAGCTCCGTGGCTCAAAATCTCGCGAACTTTCAATTTTTTTTTGACCAAAAAATCGATGGGATGCATTTTTGATCAGAGAAATGCATGGAATTCAACACAATTTCTTTTTTCTCTGTTCGTCTGTATTCCCTCTGCTCTCTCGCACGTCCAGTGGACAGAGAGAGACTGTGCAGAGCAGAATGGATGGCAGCAGACGCCGAGATAACGCAGAGGAAAAAAAATAGTATGCGATTTCTCTCACTTCCCTCACCAAAAGTGTGACCTGTCACTCATTTTCCCTTCAAAATTTACGGCTTCGGCTCTGGAGTCGGAGCTTTCAAAATTTTTCACGGCTCCGGCTCCAGCTCCGGGCTCCAAAAAATTTTTGCTCCGGCTCCGGCTCCAGCTCCGGCCTTTCCGAAATTTTGGCTCCGGCTCCGGAGCCGGAGCGGAGCCGGAGCTTTTCCCAACACTGCTCGAGTTTTTCTGATTTTCTAAATTTATATGGATAAGCCTTGTATTTTTCCGTTCTAATTTTTTTTAAAAAAAAAGAAGTTTATATAAATACGATCGGAGCATAGTTAAATGTATTAATTCTAAGATCGTTTAATGGCTATAGCATTTTCAGTTACCGTATCCCTTATTTATTCGCTTCAAAAACTTTGGCGCCAATTCAAATCCCCAACCAAGGCCATCCATGCAGTCCGTCCCCACGGGTCCCCGGCCTTCCTTCTGCTCAACCGGCACGCGCTCAACGTGACCCTCAACTTTGTGTGCAATCTGCGTCTTCTGTTCCCTGATGCGGCGACGCGTCTCGTCGCGGTTGTGTTCGACGCGCACTCGGAACGCGTGCTGCGCGGCGCGTTCCCGCGCTTGCAGGTGGTCCGCTGGCGCCTGAACGCATTGGTAAGGGTGTTGGCACATTCGGGATGGGAAATTCCCTGAATTTTTGTACTGATCGAATCCC
>LDKF01000254.1:75924-86112 GCA_001026735.1 Rotylenchulus reniformis | reverse complement strand
CCCCCCCCTTGCCGAGGTATGATCGCCATTTCCTTGGAAATCTACGCCCAATACCCTGGCCCCGGAAGTTGTTGACTCGGCCCCATCGGATAACCACTGAAAATAGTTGGGAGTTTTGCGGGTTAAACTTCCTCATTTAAGTATTTTTAAAGTTTTAAAATACAATCCTTATATGTTTTCCGAAGACTCGAACCACAAACCTCTTGGTCCGTCTCTGACTGGTGACCTCTTGATCGGTATCTATGCCGATAACTTCTTCTCCTGCTTTTATGCCGTCTGCGATGGTTTCCTATTTCTCTGCTGTTGTACGGAACCTGATAAATTAAAAAATTACAGATTTTTAAAAATATGTCGAGCTGAAAATTTTTTATTGCTTCTAGGCAATAAAAGCAGAATGAGTTGGACCATTTACTATAAATGAATTGTGAATCATACCAATTTTGGACAATCGGCCTAATGCATTTACGGTATTTTTAAAAATATGAAATTTCTCCCTTTTCGGGCTGGAATTATTCATTGGCCATTTATTTTATGAACTAGTTTGATTAGTTCCTAATCTCTTTTTATGCATATGATTTGATCAAAAATTCATAATTTGCCCAAACTTGTTATTTTTATTTGTTGTCACATTCTTTGATTTTGAGCATTATTATTTGGCTACGGTCCCCTATTTTCCTTCTTTCCTTCTGGTAACTTTTCCTCTTCCCCCGATCACTCTCCGATACCGATCATCTTCCTCTCCCTGATCAATCACCTCTTCCTCCTCCCCATCCATGGCTTTCCGGCATTCTTCCAGCAGTGCTTCCGCTTGCTCGAGTTCCTCTTGCGCATCCGCGTCCCTCGCGCGTCTGCGCACCCTTCGGCACATTTTTGCCGCCGTCTCGGCCCCTCCCGCGAATCCCTCGCGGTTGTCCCGGTTCGCTTCCAGCAGGATCCGACACAGTTCCAGCTGGCTACGGAACCTTTCACGCGGGTCCAACTGTTCCGAAGCAACGCCTTTTAGCACCGTCAGCTGACACCGCGTGGCTGAAGGCACGGGGAGATGTGGAGATGGAAAAACGGAAATATGGAGACGTACCAATGAACGCATCCTCCCATTGGCCTTGACGGCACAAAACACGGGATAGACACGCATAGGCTCTGCGGGTAAATTTGAAAATATGAAGGAATAGCAGATATGATTTTGGGAGGATTAGGGATGTTCCAAAAATCGACACCAGAAAATCATAAAAAAGTCAAATATTCCAATGCTATGATTGGTTCCAGGACCAGCATATCGATAGATATTATAAAGCGGGTCTTGGCCAAAAGGATCTTTTGTCCGGATCAATATGTTTACGTCCTATTGTTCACATCGTAATCACCCGCCGACCTCAAAAGTCGCTGTCTTTGATTTTGGTCCACCGTCGACGGATCGGTTTCCGCGCGTTCTTGCGCGATCACCTGTCTCAGATAAACAGCTGCCTCCTCGTACGCCCCCTCCTCCGCGTGCCATTCCCCCAATCGAAGGCAAATGTCCGCTTCCGCGTCGCCCATGCTGCTTGCCTCCTGGGCCAGCATCAACGCATGTTCCAGCAATTCGAATGCGTCTTCCTCCACATCCTCCGCTTCCGTCGACGCATTAGCATCATCATGCGTTAGTTTAGTGCGTTCAGTATCCTTCGATGCCGATTCCTGCTGATGTTCCATAACTTCTTGCATTGTGTTAGAATGTTCAGTATCAAACACAGCTTCTGGACTCTCCGTATTGCATGGGTCTGTACTCTGTAACTCTTCGGCAACATTGGCTGCTCTACGCATCATCCAAGCCATTTCTGCCCTCAATTTCAGCAAGTCCACTTCCCATCGGATATTCGTCGATTCTTGATTACTTTCGGCCTCCATGTTGGCCCCGTTTACCTCCGACCATATCACCAATTTCTGGACCAATGCTCGGCACTTTTTCTGGGATAAAAGGAAAACTCGGGAAAATCAAGCCAAAAATTGAAAATTTGCAATTTTACCAGAGGATTTCCCTGGTCAAGCGTGAGTTTGGCCAATTCCATGGCCTTTCTGGCCCATTCCCGACTCCCCTCCGCCTCCCTCTCCATGCTCCATTCCATCACTTTTTGGGCCCTTTTCCATTGGCCCAAATGGTTTTGTATCCGGTACATTTCATCTAAAAGACCATCGGGGCATTGTTTATGGCTGGGCAAACAATCAAATAGTCGATCCGCCAGTTTTCCTGCATTTTTCCTGAATTTCAAAAAAGTTTTTTTTTAAACTTCCAAAATCGATGAAGAGCTAATCGAATTTTTCTTATTTTTTGAGTTTCAATTTTTTGTGCCCTTAGTTGGTTATTCGGACATGCATATACTAGTGTACAGAATCAAATATTTCGACATTTGGATGGAGCTCCCCCCCCCCCATTTTCAGCTTTTTGGACTAAATTTCTGATATTTTGAATTTTCAGGCCTTCTTTCTTACCATTGTCCGCTCCTCACATACAATGTCATCATCAGTCCAAGGGTGTCCACCAGCTCCTCCTCTCCTCCCCCGCCAATCTGACTCCTCAACAATCTTTTGGCCCATCTCATCGCTTCTGACCATTTGCCATTGGCCGCCTTTCCTCGTGCCAGCACTGAGTAAAGGCCGGATCTGATGGCCTCGATATTGTGCCGGGATTTGAACTGATCAGATGCCAGGGTTTTCTCGGCCACCTCGACAGCTTTCTGGGAATCGCCTCTGATGAAATTTTTGAAATTTTCAGGGTTTCGTTGTAGTTTTTTTGAGTCTTATAAAAATATACTTTCTCGCCGTTATCTCGCACAAAAAACAATTTGCGTAATTTTGTAAAAAAAATTCTACGGGAATTTTACATAACTGATCAAGGGACTTTTTTCGATCCAGACATGTCGATTATCCCAAGTTTATCCAATCCCTACGAGTTTTAATAATTTGATATTTTTGGAAATTATGTGACCTGGCAATATAACACCGACATCTCCACAGTAGAGCATCCATTCGAATATAATCGTCACCATCGTCCTCTGGGGCTTCCAGTCGTTCGATACGATTGAACATAGAAATGGCCGATGAAAATTCATTCTTTGAAACTTTGAAAATTAAGAATTTTTAGAATTTATGTGATTTTACAGCTCCAAAGAAGGCCTGGCCGAGTCCCAAAAGGGCTTCAGGATTGGTCGGTTCATTGCCCAAAATGTCCTTGAAAATTCCCTGGGCTTGGCCAAAGTCCCGCTTGGCCATGTGAAGATGTGCCAAAGCGATTCGGAATGGAATGACCGAAATGGAAAGCTGAAAATCGTGACAATTTTGTGATTAAAATAGGATCAAATTACGAGGAAAAAATTTCAGAAATAAGGTTAAATTCAGGAAAATTGAAGGGGAAATGAAAAATAACAAGACAATCAGGTCAGTAACATACATGGGAAAGGAGGGGGGGGGGTGGTCAACCGAAATTTTTACAAAGGGGGTCGACCAAATTTTTTACGAAGGTGGTAAAAAATGACAAAAATTTTGTATTGCAGAAATTTCACTGTTTTGAGGGGTGCCGGCAGCCCTGATTAGGGCCGCCGGAGAAAATTTTGAAAATTTGGATTCTTTTCTTGAGAAATTTCATTGTTTTGAGGGGTGCCGGCGGCCCTGATAAGGGCCACCGGAGAAATTTTAAGAATTTGGACCCTTTTCTTTTAAAAATTGATCACTTTTTTGACTACCCTCACCACCTTCGTACGACCGACCTCCCCCCCCCCCTTACGAAGGGGGTACCCTTTTTGGGGTCCCTTACGACGGTGGTTGGGGGGTAGTATAACATGTATAGTCAGTAATCCGATATCCAAAATATTCATAAATCAATCGAACTCTATGCGAAATTTAGTCGCTTGATGGAAATAAATTTTATTTATTATTTCTCTTTTTTGAGTAATATTTGCCAATTTTGGGTATATGTCCGACACTGTATGAAGTCGACTGTATGCTGTAGGTGTCTGTCGACAGAAGAAGAGAGCAAAAATCAAATAAATCAAGAATTGCATCTAAATTAAAAGTTTGAAAGAAATATAGAAAATTTGATAAGAAAATTTGATTGTCATGAGGTGAGAAAACTGGATAAAATACAGAAAATGGGCCAAATTCCAATTTTTTTCAAATTTCGACCTTTTCTGCTAGCAGGATTTGTTTTCGACGATGGGCAAGGGCCAAGTCCACTGAATTCGGTAACTTGGTGCTCAACAGCTTGGCCATCGCTCCATGCACAGAAATTTGGATGGATTCATCAGCTTGAAAAATCGTTCTCCAACAAAATATTTTTTTGAACATTTACCCAAATTTTTCGCAATTTCCAATTGACTTTCCAGGGCTTTGAGAGCATTTGGCCAATTCCCTTCTTGGGTCTCCAAAAGGGCCAATTGTCCCAGTGCAGATAAAGCAATGGTGGGAGGGGCTTCATGTCTAAAAACCGCAAAAATACTATAAAAATCGAAAATTTTTTACGATATTTTCTTTTCGAGAGCGAATCGAAGGAGGCGAAGCGCAAATTTGGCATTTTTAGAGTCCACAAATGCCTCGGCGATAACAGAGAGCAATGCCAAGGTGTGCTTGTCCAAGTTGGCCAATTGGAGTTGGGCAAAAAGGCGGGAGAAGGACTCTGAAAATTGAGTGAAATATTCCACAAATCTGTTGAGTTAAATCCAAAAAATCGCTAAATGAAAAGGGACTAGAACAAAAATTAAGAAAATTCGTGAAAACTAATATTGTATAAAATCGGTAAAACATCGAATAGTTGGAAATTAAAGATATTCTGAGAAAGGGGAGGTGCTTGGCTTTCTTCCATTTTCTCACTGTACACGACCTCCAATTGTGCCGCTCAGTTCCGCGCATGTGATAAGTGCCCTTCGGAACTGATCTTCCTGGCCATCACTTAGCCGAAGTGCATCCGCATGGGCCAAAATGGCTTCGTCCAAATGACCCAGTGCACACAAGGCTTCGCCCCGTCGAAAATGGGCCTAGAAAAAAAGAGAAGTTACCCAAGTTCTCTGAATTCGAAACTTTTAACCTGAATTTTAGATAAAATTTAAAATTTAAACAATAAACAAATAGTATCTAAAAATTTTGAAAACTTCTGCAGTCTATTTCAGCCGAAAGTATTGGATCTTAGAAATCCTTGGATTATATGTCAGATCCTAAAATTCTCGGTCTTCAATTTTGAAAGCTTTTTAGCCCGTTAAATCCCTTGTTAGCAATCCTTTGATGGGTCATTT
This sequence comes from Rotylenchulus reniformis, assembly GCA_001026735.1. NCBI lineage: Eukaryota > Metazoa > Nematoda > Chromadorea > Rhabditida > Hoplolaimidae > Rotylenchulus > Rotylenchulus reniformis. The sequence goes on along the minus strand of LDKF01000254.1, from coordinate 80,854 downwards.
TCTTAATTCGGACCATCTCTGATCTTTGGCCATCCACTATCGACCTTTGGCCAATCCGGCCTCAACTCAATTGCCCTCTCCGCAGCCTCCAACGCCTCCGACTTGCGTTCGTCCATACAGAGCAGTATTGCGGACACGTTGGCATGCAGGATGTTATTGCGCGGCTCGTGACGCAGTACCCGCGAGTACGCATCCAACGCTGTCAGAAGGTCACCCTGCGCATATGCAGTGCTGGCTTCCTTTTGTGAATATATTTATTTTGATTCGGCGAAAATAGTGAATTTAGTGCTATTCCTATTCATAATTTGGATAACAAATTTTATAGGGAAAAAATGGAACATTCCTTGGTGCAAAATGAAATCTTGGAAGAATCCGGTAACATTTGTTTATATAGTTTTAAAGAATAGCCAGAAAGGATGATCAATCCAGTTTGAAAATGATGGCAGTGAGTCGATCCATAACATCACCTTGATCAAGTTGTTCAACGGGTGACGTTGTTGGTCCGAACCCGTATCTGAGTCTGGAGAACTCCGTCGTTTTAAAGAATTATCAGCAGAACAGCAGGCGGCATTCTGGTAGATCGGATCAGAGCAATCCATGGCGGAAACATAATCCGATGACTTTTTTGCTGATCGATTGGTCATTGTTTAATAAGCATTGGTAAAAATGTCGAAAATTTTTGAAGAGAGAAAAATGATCTTTTGAATTAGTTATTTAATTTAAAAATCTATGTAACATGGGATCAGACAAAATCCTTGTTAGAGCTTTAATACCTAGGTTCATTTTTAGTTCTATATCTAAAACGATGAATAAATGATCTAAAAAATTCACTTGAGTTTTCGTATTCTGTCGTTTTAAAGAAATATCAGCAGAACAGGCCGCATTCTGCTGGTAGATCGGAACAATCTTGGGGTTTTCGTATTGTGTGAAAATCTGTCGATAAGCATCTAGTTTTGGCGGATTTATGGGGTTTGGGAAGAAGTCGACGATGAAGAAATTGTGTTGTCGGACATATAACGGGTTGCGCAGCGACCGCGAAGGTCATTGCGCGAGGAAACGGAAAGGGGAAGAAAGATGTCATGGGAAGGAAAATGTTTGATGGGGAGCATATATTGGTATTGTTAAAGAATGAAAGCAGAACCAAAATCAACCGTAGAACGCCATTATAACACACCGTAGAATACGGTAGCACAGCATAAATACCGTACACCCCCAGTATGGTAGAAACTAAAAACGGTCTAGAAGTTCCGGTTTTCTCGGAACTAATTCCGCGTCAGATTTTTGCAGACACTTAAGTGAGTGTTTTGGCACTTTTTATTAAATTATTGGAAAATTGACCAAAAATTCTTGAAACGAATAGTTTTGATCAAGATTATTCATGACAATTTTCCGGAATTTCAAATTGCGGTTTGATGATCCAAAAAATTCGCTTTCGAATTTACATAGTGTACAACTCAACTTATGAATTTAAGAATCTAAAGAACCGCCTTGGCCCTATAAATGCTATACTGGTGGCCATGAAGAATGTTCCAATTTTCATATATTTAAAAATGATTTATAAGTTGAAACGAAATTAAAGTCAAAATGTCGCCTAAGTCATAAAGTCATCGCATTCGAAAACCTATTTTTCGCTCATTAAAAGATCAAAACTTAAAACAACAAATTTGTATAAAAATTACCCAATATTTTAATTTGAATGATTTTTTGAATACCCCATAAAAAGAACGAAATTTTCCTTAAAAACTTGATTTTTTGAATTTTTCAAAAATTATGAAAAATATCAAATATTTAAAAGAGGTATGAGAATTCCAAAAAAACCAAAATGCTGGGCATATTTTTCTATATATGTTTGCTTTTTAAAGTTTTTGGTCTAACTATGAGTAAAAATTTTTTTTGGATGCGGTGACATTTTGGTTTGGTGCCATTTTGGATTGACACATCTTTCTATTAATGTATGCATGAAACATACACAAGTTAGATGAAGAAAACATGTCATAGATAGAAGGAACAGAGAAAAAAGACAGACAATTCGCTTCAACTTATAGATTCTTTTTTTAAACACGAACGGCGTTGGAACATTTTTTGTGGCCACAGGCATACCTATTTTTAATTTGAAAATTTTGTACCTAAAGAAAAAACAATGAAATCCAAAATAAAAGGGACGGAGAACAAAGAGAAAACTTTTATTGGAAAAGTACAGCAATTGGTCCTAGGTATTTTATTTTGAAATGACAATCAAATAGGTATATAAAATCGGAATTTTATAATTTCTGTTTTGCAATAAAAGGCGCTACCAAATTTCGCCTACACCAAAATTCGTCTACTCACAGCAAAAAAGCCAAAATTCGTCTACTCAGCCAAAAAACCAAATTTCGTCTACTCAGCCAAAAAGCCAAGATTCGCCTACAAATTTGAAAAACACATTTCATGTAGAACCCACAAAATGGTATGTAGACCCCCCAAACTGGCATGTAAAACCCTAAAATGGCATGTAGAACCCGCAAATAACATTTGCTAGTAGACGAATTTTGGTTTTAGCTGAGTAGACGAAATTTGGTTTTTTGGTTGAGTAGACGAATTTTGGCTTTTTAGCTGAGTAGACGAAATTTGGTGTAGACGAATTTTGGCGTAGACGGAATTTGGTGTAGGCGAATCTTGGGGCAGCGCAATAAAACATCATTTTTTTTATTTTTGGTCAAAAATTCAGGACTTCTTTGCATGTCCCAGTTAGTATAGTGGTTAGTATCCGCGCCTGTCACGTGCGAGACCCGGGTTCGATTCCCGGACTGGGAGGAATTTTTTTACTTTTTCCAAGGTAAAATTTTCTGCCTTTTTGGTCAAACCATTAATTGACGATTTGAACTTTTATTTTTAAGTAATTCTAAAAATTACAAATTTTTAAACTAATTTTATTTATCATTGTACATGAATAAAAAACAAAAAAATTAACTCCCAGTCCGGGAATCGAACCCGGGTCTCGCACGTGACAGGCGCGGATACTAACCACTATACTAACTGGGATGTATGAGGGCGATCCGGAATAAAAATACATCATTCAAAACATTTTGCCTGCTTCTTACATTTAAGGAATTTTCAAAAAATATTTGCCATCCCTCATACGCCAAATCTCATTTTTCAATTGTCCTATTCCCTCATGGTCCCCACTGTTGGTGTGGATTTCGTTGTTTTCCCAATTAATCCCCTTCCCCATAAAAATGTAATCCAATTTCCCTGAAATTCGCTCCAAAAAATAATCCTCCGCCATGGGTTGAAGAGCATTCTCGGAAGTGTCGATCGATGGGGACCGGCGGAGGACCAAAGTCGAGATTCCCGCCTCCATTCAATCCACTCACCCATCACACACACATTCATTCATTCATCATTCATGTCATTTTATTTTTCATGGGAAGGGTAAAAACTCCGTTGATTGAAATCGGAGGATAAAGGTGCGCAGAAACTGCATGGCATGGCACAGTTTGGAGGATTTTGTTCGGCACCGAAAATTTGGAAATCTTGATCTTGATTTAGGGACAGGCTGCAATCTAGATCAAAGTTTTGGATTAAAAGGAAAAATAAAATCCTCGCCTGATACGGATCCAGTCTGGTTCTCATACTGTGGATTTTACCGCGTTTTAGACTTACAGGTTGCGCATGTGGGGAAACTGAACTGAAATCGGGATTTTCTTGTCGAAAAAAATAAAACAATATTTTGATTTAATATCTCTTTAACAAACGAAATTAAAGCTTCCTGATTATGATTTATACAATTGGCCATCGCTATAATTTGGTTCAAGATCAAAGAAAACGAGTTTGATGTCAAAAAAAAAACAAATATTTTGGACAATTAATACTTGATTATTTCTCCGCCCACCCTAATCGATTTGTATTTTTTGGGCCTTTGGCTTCTGCGCACCACAAATGATATTTGATATTCCACCCAAAAAATCTTTTGCTTTCAATTTCTTTTGTGTTTTTTGATTTTTTAGCCACTGATCAGTTTTAGTCGATTCTAAATCGCAACATCACAATGTCACCGACGAAGCACCAACAGGAAGTCGAGGAGGAGAAAAAAGGTCTCGGAAAATCGGGATTTTTTAAACATTTTTTGAGGGTACTCTGTGGCTTCGTGAAAATCTGGAAAAATTCAGTGTCCATTTCGACGGGGATCCTAGAAAAAACCAAAAAAAAGGACAATTGAGGAGAATTAAATTAATATTAAAGTTTAGAATTTCTTTTCGAATTTTCGAAGTTTGCAACAATTTCTCGTGGGGTAACTTCAGGGTTTTCTCGAAAATTTGGCCAATTTTATGGCCAAATTTGGTCCATTCCATGCATAAATCACTCTGAACTCTGAACAAGAGGCCCTTAATGAGCGTCATAAATTGTTGGACGAAGGAGGAGGACCTTGGGGTCGGAACTGGTTTTTTTCTACCATTCCATTAAATTTCACCATAAAAACGATATTTTCACATTCCGTCACTTTTTTCTTCAAATTATCACAACTTCGTTGGGTACAGATAATTTTTTGATCTTCGATTGCTTCGACCAGAATTTATAAAAATATATACGGATTTTCATGCTTATTCATGCCTTGGTTTCCATAAATCATCTTCCTCCCCTTCAGATCCGACAATGTTGTCCCGACTCCAACGGTTCCAACGTCGTCTGTACAAGAACTCCGACAAAACCCACCACCACCTTCACCATCACCAGCTTCAAACCGATTCCGGTGGGTAGAACATTTCGGAAGACCCCCAACTCGGAAGATCCCCGACGAAAAGTTTTGGGAACCGAAATTAAATATAATTTCACGGATCTAAATATATTTGAAGCGACAATTTCCCATTTTTTTTTAATCTTTTGGGGATTTTCGGATTTGAGGAGCTTCCGAATTGTGAGTGCATTTTTTTTGGGGGGGGGGGGGGGGGGG
>LDKF01000254.1:47357-75898 GCA_001026735.1 Rotylenchulus reniformis | reverse complement strand
GTCACTTGACAAGTGCTCTCGATGGGAGAGGAGTAAAAATCGACAAATCCAGACCCTAAGGTGGTTTTATCTATCTCTTTCGGGAAAGGTGTTATCACCCTCTCAACCGACATGAGGAAATAGAAATTAAATTAAGAAAAACATTTAAAGACTTATAGTGGTGTCTTAATGGTTTATCTCTCTCCCTCTCATTTCTTTTCTTTCTTACTATCGTCTGTCTGCACGTCTTAACATGCTCAACTTTATCTTGATTTATTTTTGGCACGATTTAACGTAGTTTTATTTGAATGTAAACAGCATCCGACGTCTTCTTATTAGCACGATTCTAACATAATCTCATCTTTATATGAAATTTGATGTTCTCAAGACAAGACATTATGGTAATCGTAACTTTGCTCTCATTGATTGTCATTTTCCTCCCCGTCCTTTTCTTGTTACATTACGAGTTTTGCAGACAACTTTGGTCATCTTTTTCTACGTGCCATCTTGGTAAATGGCATTTTGCAGCAAAGTCCATCCGTTTTGGTGACATCTTACATCCTGGACAGGTTCCCTTGGCCATTTTTGTCTCCCGTCATTTCGGCACACTTTGCCGTGGTTTCGTGGCCAAATTTGGCCATTGTCGTCACTTTGCCATCCAAACATGTCATCATCTTGCTCGTCCCAGTTCGCACATCCACCGTCCTCCGTCATCTTTCCCTCCGTCATGTTGTTTCCTATCCTGGTCTTCTTCTTCTTTTTCATCTCTCGCGATTCCCGGCCATTAATCCCGTCCAAAGCAAAAGCTGTCATTAAGCAAAGCTTTTTACGATTGCGAGTGGGTGTGGGGGAGGGGGAGGAATCCATTGCAAGTCCCATCGAGAACCTTGAAGCCGCTTTGTCACGGAAAATCATAGAAATGCCCTAAATAGGACCATGCGGGTGGAATTCTTGAACGTTGGACGAATCCGGAAAGGCACGCCCTGCTCATTAGCTACCGGAGGATCCATTCAAGCTTCGGAAGCAATTTTCCAACCAATTTGGCGCGAAACTTTAGTCCAATATCCAATGGCCAATTCCCATCTGCTGCATTGGACTAAAATCAAATGGATTCCCTAAAGTTTGTTAGCTCGTTACTAAAATTCTGTAAATGAAAAATTTAAAAATCTTTTTCTAAAATTTTTGGACAAAGGAGTTTGTTCCTTTATTTAGCTGCTCTAACATCGTCTAAATTCATAGATTGGTTTTTGAATTTGGTTGGCCATTTCGGCATCATTGGCCATTCGGCTTTATTTTGACTTTCAATTTTGTATTATGCCCCTGGGGCACCATCCTTTTTGAGCACACGCTTGCGCGAGTAGTCAAAAAACCAATGGGCACCCCCGGGGAGAATGTCATCATCATCACCATCAAAAGTCCAATCAATGATGATGTCCTTAAGGTACGAGATAAAGAGAGAGGGGAAGAGAATGATAAAGCCGGTGAAAACATCGAGATATTAAAGAGTGCAGAGAAGCAGAGATGGATGATGAAGATGAATAGGGCGAAGAAGGAAGGAAGAAGAAGCTCCTCAACTTCCTCCTCCCCTTCTCCTCATGGTGACAGATTAGCTCGTAGTGTGTATGGGGGACACACCTCCTCCCCCTCACACCATTGGGATGCTTTATCTCTGTCTGAGAGAGAAAGAGAGAGGGAGAGAGATAAAGCCCCGCTAAAACACCTTCGGAAGACCACCAGAGAAAGATATAAAAATGCCATTAAAGACACCTACTTATTAGTGCCTGGAATGTTTTTTTTTTTTTTGAGTTTAATCCTCATCTTCCACCCGCCGATGGGACTAAAAAGACCATTAAAACCTCTCTTAAGGCTGGATTTTCCAATTTTTTGGAGCTTAATCTGTATCTCGAATTTGAAGAGAGAGAGAGAGAGAGAGAGAGGGAGAGAGATAAACCATTAAGACACCACTATAAGTCTTTAAATGTTTTTCTTAATTTAATTTCTATTTCCTCATGTCGGTTGAGAGGGTGATAACACCTTTCCCGAAAGAGATAGATAAAACCACCTTAGGGTCTGGATTTGTCGATTTTTACTCCTCTCCCATCGAGAGCACTTGTCAAGTGACGTAAACAGCCTCGGATGGCTCAATTTCCTCCTCCTCTACTGATCACCCTTCCTCTCCCCTGGCTGATCAGCTTCCTTTTTGACTTTAAGTGATCCGTGGTTGAATGTGTAATCGGAGAGGTCGAAAACCGCCGATCCCGGATCATCCCGTGCTGATCAGTCACTCAAAATATTGATATTTTATTTCCAATTTTGCCTTTTACGCAATAACACCAAATAAAAATTATGGGTTGCGGTCCGTCCACATCGAAAGGTCACCACCACCACCACCATCACCAACAAAACGCAGGATCAGACGGGTTCCCGGATGTACATGTGCAGGTCAGAGCCTTAGCTTGGTAGTGCACGATGAGTATGGTAGCACGATGGTACCAGTTGATCATTAATCCTCATCCGGATCTGATAGGGTGCCAGATTCAGTACATCGATCGATTGTACAAAAAATACCTACAGATGATCATAGATCTGAGTAATTCCGATCAATGCGAGTGTATTTAGTATTTAATAGTCCGAAGCTATTGGTATCTGGATCCGTACTCACTAATAAGTATGCCCCATATCAGTATAACGATCAAAAAACATCGATTCGATCAGTTAATCCGATATCGAGACTTTGAATAATATACCCGGATCCGGTAAATCACTTCCTGCAGGTGTTCTCCCAACCGTTTCCGCCGTCGCCTCCGCTTAAGAAGCGGACCACTGTCCCGCCTCCGCAGTCAGCCGGCACGCGCCGACCTTGTCGTTCCCCCAATTCATGGCACCCGCAACCCGCGGTGCATCCGACGGCTCCAAACGAGCTGTGTAAGTCCGCATCGAGCGGGGCCCTATTAGGCCAAAAAGTGGTGGTGTACGGATCTGGAAGGACGGAAGATCCGGAAATGGATCCGGAACGGAATCGAAGCAACAGCAATAAGTCCGCGCATTCGTCGCGCAGCAACCAGCGACGCAACCGGCACAATCGGCACCGTCACTCCATGGACACCGGGGTGCCCGCGCAAGCGAGTGTGACGCGCGTGCAAGCGTTGCGTCATGCGGAAAGGTCCGCGTCGGACCAGACGCTGTCGCGGACTGCTAATTGCATAAACACCGCGTCACCTTCGTCTTCCTCTCCGCAACAACTGCTTCAACTTCCGGGCGCTGTGATGCCGGAAACGACGGAAATGTCACCGCGAGCGCCGAGTCCACAGGCGCGAAGCGGAAAGTCGCGCTCGCCGTCTCCGCGACGACCCTTCAACTTTACCAACTTTATGGCCGAACAATCGGCAGTATTGGCCCATGCCGAGTTTTTGGAGCAGTCCAAGGATGTCATTAGTCCAAATTTGCACAATGCCAATTCGAGTGCCAAATCAAAATCCAACGAACCGACGCCCAGACAGTCGCCCCTGCACCGTTTTCTGCACAAGCGACCGCGCAGTCCGCAGATGTGTAAGAGACGCAGTGTGTCAGTCTGTCATGGTGTCTGTCGCGTGTACTTTCTCATCTTCTTTCACTCTATCCTTCCTCTGTCCACCACACACTTTTATATTTCCTGGCACATTCGTTTCAATAAATTCATTTTATATTTCGTACTTTCCAGCCATCCGCTCCGCAATCCTGATCCAAAAATGGTATCGACGGTGTTTGGCCCGGCTGGAGGCACGACGGAGAGGTATGGTGGATTTCAGAAATTCGTTTCAAAAACCATTTTTACAGCCACATGGAACATTTTCACGGCTCTGGAGTACGCTGGGGAGCAGGACCAGCTAAAGGTTGGGAGTTTTTCGAATTTACAAAAGGAGAACCAATTACTTATCGTGGAATTTTAAACTTCTTAGGATTTTGAAACCATTCCCCGAGTTTTTCTGTCTTTTCAGCTTTACAACTTCTTCAACGAGATCATCACAGCGATGATGGAGCGAGAGGATCTGACGGGCCGCAACGAGATTTGCCAGGGTTAGCTTTTTTCAAATTCCTCTTTTTTAAATGGGTGACTAAATTTTGAGCCTTACACCTGATTTTTTGGGGTTACTTCCCCCGTTTCAGCGCTCGCCCGGTTCACCTTTGATGGTAAGTTTTTCGGGGAAGGTGCGTGTGCGTGTTTTCGGTGAATCTCGGGGAAGATACAGTAACCTGTTTTGTACAATAGTGGATAATCAACCTATTTGGATAGTTTTTCTTTACTCAACTCATGCGGGCATGGCCGTCAGACAAGCCGTATTCTCTTGTTATTCTGACCATCACCCCGGCTACTGTATTTTATCGAACTTTCCATTGAATTTACATGTTACCATAATTCTAATCTGAAATATGTTTAACACTCCCTGGTTATTACTTAGGCTGTCAAATAAGTTCTGAGCCCTCTTCACAGATTGTGTAAAAACATTTTTTTAAAAAATCAAATGAACACCAACCAAACCCTAACAAAACATCATTATTATCAATGATGTATTGTTACTTTTTGCGCAAAAGATCATTCCCGAGGGCTTAAAATTTATATGAGTTTTGATTCAAATTACATCTCTGGGTCATTTTTGACATGGTCAAATTGAACCTAGTTTTTCTCATTAATGGGATGGGATAAAGAACCATTTTAAATGTTAAACTGATAGAGCACCGTTCAATGAATAATTAGTGCAAAAATCAGTTTCCTAGCTAATCTTTCTATTTTTTTCTGTGATGTATCTTTTTTTGACACCGATTTTGAATAAATTTTCAAAAAAGTATTTCTTAGGAAAAGTTACAAAACTAAGCAACAGGAATCGAATTTTTGAAGTATTTTAACTAATTAGGCATTATATTATTGAATGATAACGATGTGATCTTATGAAAAGGTCTCAAACCTGAAAATCCAATTTTACACCCAGAAAAATGCCCCAATTTTGGAGAATTTTTAGGGGGCTTCTACCATTCTTAAGTGAATTGTATAAAATTTTTCTTTGTGGCACCTTAAATAAGGGTACCTTGGGCTATCTTTTCCTGCATTTTTTGTATTTCCATCATTGCAGAATGGTTCAGTAGGGAGTGCATAAAAAAGTGTGTTCGAACTCTATTTTAGGGAGGTTCGTGATAAAAATCAGAAAATTTTTATTGAGTATAGAAATTAATTTTAATTGTTTTTTGTGAAAGAGGATACATTGGTCTACAAAATAAAAAAAGCTCAAGTGGATTGCTTGCGAAATAACAAAGTTATGATTTTTTGAAAATGTCTCAAAGGAGAGGGCTCAGAACTTATTTGACACCCTAAGTATCATTTTGTTGACATTGTGCTCCAGCAGGCAATTGTCATATGTACTGTCTCCATTACCATTATTAAAGTAAAGTAAGTGAGTAAAGTAACTAATAAGTAGTAATGATTACAGTGTCCCGGTGATTTAAACTTCCCAGGGTTCGGGTGTTACGGTACAACCCAACATGGTTTGTTCCCTGTCTTACTCAGTTTTTGTTCGGGTAACCTTTCCTCCTCCGCTAACTTCTGAAAGTTTTGTGGAATGACTTTTTGAAGGAGCGGAGAGTCTGAACGGATTTTCAGCGGCCGACGAGGCGGAGAAGGACAGTCAGCTGTGGGAAAGAACGAATCCGGAGCTGTTCCGGGTGGACAAGTCATACAAGGGCCCGACAATCTCGTTGCCGCTGCGCAGTTCCCACGTGGAGGCCATGATCGAGCATTTCAAGCAGAACAAGGTGATCAGAATCAGAGCCAAAATCGGAGAAATGGCCAATCAATGGCACAAATGGTATGATAAAATGATGGTCAACAGGAACTGAAATGGCCAAATTCGATAAAAGACCAAACAAAAAAGCAAAAAATAAATAAGGTTAGAAAATGAATAAAATCCGATATTTCCCGGAGGCTGCTGATAAGGCCTCCTATCGAAACCAAAAATTGATTTTTTTTTTCTAACTTTGGACCTTTTTTCTGCAGATTCTGCCGGCCCGCTACTTGGTCACAATTCTGCACGAGGCGCGCAAAGCGCTGAAAGTGATGCCCACAGTGACGCACATGTCCACGAACATGTCCGGCCAGGTCACCGTGTGTGGGGACCTGCACGGCAAGTTCGACGACCTCTGCATCATCCTGCACAAGGTTCGAATTCTCGCTCACTCTTCCTCTCTTTCATCAAAGTCTGAGTTTGCTTAGGGATTTGGCCGGAATACCCTAAAATAGCTGTTTAGTAAACTTAGAATTCGGAAAGCGCCAAGAAAAAATTGAACGCTTGGAGGGGTAGGGTGAAATCAGGCTAGAAATCCGAATAGCCATGAAAATGGCAAATTTTGAGATTTACTGTATTGGATATTTAGATTTACAAAAAAATATTTCTCTTTCCAGAATGGCTTCCCTTCCTTGGACAATCCTTACGTGTTCAATGGCGATTTTGTCGGTAAAGATCAACATTATTATTAATATACAGCATTTACTAAATTATTATTAATTTTTTTTTTGAATTCCTAAACTTTTTTAGACCGAGGAGGCCAATCCATAGAGGTGATCGCGGTGCTTCTGACCCTGATGGTGCTGAACCCAACAGCGGTGGCTCTGAATCGGGGCAACCACGAGGACCACATCATGAACTTAAGGTCGGCTTTATAAAATTTATGAAAAATCCCATTTTTCATCCGATATCTGCCAAAAATCGGTTTCTTCTATAGAGTCAGGTCCATAGGTTTTTGATCAATTTGGATGTTTAAGGTACGGGTTCATCAAGGAGTTGCAGACCAAGTACAAGGACTCCGCCTCCGCCATCATCCGCATTCTCGAGGACATCTTTGCCTGGCTTCCGTTGGCCACCGTCGTGGACAAGGACCTCTTCGTGTCCCATGGCGGCGTTTCGGACAAAACGGACCTGGAATTTTTGTCGAAAATCCCCAGGAACAGGGTGGGAAATCTGACAAAAATTTCCGCACAATCCTCAGTTCCTTCAGTATCACTCCATTCTGCGGCCTCCGATCAGCGATGTGCCGAACAAAATGGGCAAAAAATCGGTGAATGTGGAGGAGGTGAGACATTTTGTTTATAAGGTCATAATTTGGTTCGATAAAGAGGCATAATCTCTGGTTATTATAGCTTTTTTTGATCCGAAATGCTATTTTATTGCTCTAATAAATGAATTTTGACTTCCTTAATTTTTGCCCTTTCAGTGGCGTCAGATCCTCGATGTTCTCTGGAGCGATCCGAAGCCGCAACACGGGTGTTGGCCAAATGCATTCCGGGGCGGGGGTTGTTATTTTGGGCCGGATGTGACCAAAAAGTTCTTAGAGAAGTTGGAAATAATAAAAAAAATAATTAAAAATTTAAATAATCCCTTACAGAAATGGTTTTCGGCTGTTGGTTCGATCCCATGAATGCAAATACGAAGGTACTAAAATATTTATAATCAGAGGGTTCCAGATTAGTCGCAAAACCCCCTAAATAAGAACTGTTATGTTTTTTAACTTAAAAGGAATGAAAATTTTAGTTTATTTTTGGATTCGGACAGTTTTCCGATTTTTATATTTAATAATTTTTTGACCATAAGGTTGGTTTATGATTTCTGGGGGACCGAAAATTTACGCGTTGTGCTACATATAAGGTTAAAAATTTTTATCAAGAATTTTTGTTTTAAAGGATACGAATTCACTCATGACAACCGGGTGCTGACCATATTTTCGGCCTCCAATTACTACGAGACTGGCAGCAACCGAGGTGCCTACGTGAAGTTCCTGGGCAAAGACAAAGTGCCGCATTTTGTGGTGAGTTTTGGCATTTTTCTTTTTTTTTTTTCTGAAAATTTGGGAAAGGAATAAAATGGGTCCAAAATTATTGAATCACTTTTATAATAAATGTTCTTAATAAAAATTATTTTAAATATATTAAAATTCAAAATAATTTTTCTTTTTTAAAAATATTTCCAAACTTTTCTAAAGATCGGAGCTTAACATAAAAATGTGCCAATTTTCAGCAATACATGGCCAGCAAAATCCACAAGAAGGTGACGGTCAGGGAAAGGTTCGTAAATTTTTTAAAATTAATTTCTAAAAAAATTAATTTCCTTACAGACTCAGCATAGTGGAACAGTCGGCCATTCGAGAGCTCAGCGAAAAATTGGTGTCCTTCAACACGGAACTGCAGAAGGAATTCGCGAAAAGGGACCCCACCGGCACTGGTGGGAGATTTAACTTAATTTTTAAAAAATAGATCTAAAATTTTATTTTCTTAGCTCTTTACACTGATAATGAACTTTGTATTTTTTACACCCTTTTTCTTAAATATATTTCAGGTCGAATATCGCTGCCCCTATGGTGTCAAATTGTGGAGCGTGTCACCAATTTGGTGGTGAGTATGAGCATATACCGTATCTATCCTTTCATCGCGAAAAATAGGCGCCAATTTGAATCATTTTCGAAGTACCATTGTTCGGATATTCCAATATTGTTAAAGAAAATAATTAGGGAAACCTCTTGATTCTTCCATCTGGATACTTTAAATCTCGTGGAAGTTCTGGGCCAATCCTATGATTTCTGAAAAAAAGTTTTCCCTTGTTCACAGGTTCCCTGGCGTGTTTTGGCCCCTCGCCTGATCACACTGACGGAGGACGGGAAATCCGTCCTGTACCGGCACCATTTGCGCGTCCATGTCGGCAAGACCAATGACCAATTGCCGCCGGGACAAGTGGAATCAAAAAACAATTAAATTAATTTTATTTTCTTAATTCAAGGACACGAATGGCATAACGGAGACCCTTTATCGGCACAAGAACACGCTGGAAACACTGTTCCGCTTCATGGACAAGGACAACTCAGGTCTGATTGGATGAAAGAACTTAAATTCACAGATCCAGCAAAAACCCATTTAAGTTTCGGAAAACCTCGGAAACGCCCGGAAAAATAATATCTGACAAATTCATGTCCATCTCCATAGGAATTTTAGTCTACCCAGAGAGGAAAACCGGAAATAATAGCCCGATAGCTCGAATAACTGTCCGATGGTTGAAAATCCCGAACCAAAAACCTTACCAAGCTCCTTAAAAATCAAACATCGACCCGATCTATCGCTTCATGTTCAGGGCTGGTGTCGATGAAGGAGTTTGTGGAGGCATGCCAGGTGTTGGGCCAGTACGCGAACATCGACCTGGCCGAGGGATCGATCCAGAGCATTGCGGAGAGCATTGACTTCAACAAGGACGGCTTCATCGACCTGAACGAACTGCTGGAGGCATTTCGGCTGGTCGACATCCGAAAAGTGTGATCGGCTCGCGGATCAGTCGAGCTGATCAGTTTATAATCAGAGACATTTCTTGCGTTGCCCTTCAGAATTCTTTTGTCGTCTGCCTCATTATTTTTTAATTTTTGATGAGATTTTCACATTTTTTAATCCTCATCAATCCGGTGTTTTGGATTAAAGATACATACTTAAACATGAAATAAAAACAATGAAATAAAAAATAATTGTAAAATCATAATCTCTATTCTGCTGAGTGGGATAAACCATAATTCTTGAATTTTTCGTAAAAATAGGCATTTTAATAGAGTAAATTTATATTTCAATTTGACCAAATTCATATCCCCCAATTATATTGTGATAATAAGTTTATAAAAATATACTTTTTATTCAATTATAAAATGGAAAAATTGGCTCTTATTTGTTGAACAATAAATGGCTCATTTATTTTGGTGAGTTTAGCAAAAATAAAACAAAAATTACTGTAAGAGATGAAAACTGTAGGAGAAAGGAGAAACAACTGTTAAAATTTAGGGAAATCATGATGAGTAGATGAGTACGGTGAAAAATAAATGTTAAATGAATAGCAGGAGAGGAACGGTGTTGGATGTACAATTCAAATCGGACGCCGAAAGCATATTTTTCGAAACGAAAATTGAAAACAAATATATGTTATCAATTAATCAGATAGATTTACTGAAAAAATGATAAAGGAACAAATAATAAAAGGGATACCCGCGGAATGTATTGAAGATGGAGTTTAAATGGTTATTTTTTGTTAGTAATTGAATTTTTTTTATTTTGATGCCCCCAAAAAATCCAGAAAATGGAATTCGGTGTTTATCAATCCTCTCAAAATATTTAAAATGTCTTTCACTGAAATTCCTTACAATTCATCGATTCAATCTTCAAAAATGCATTTATTAGCCTTTTTAGGTGGAATTTATGGAATAATTTGGAGGCAAAAAGCGCAAAAAACACGACACAAAACATGAAAATGAATGAGACAGTACAGAGTTACGAGAGGAAAAGAAAAAGCGAAAAAATCTCCCCGAAGAGTCCATTCAGCGATGATCAGGCATCGCCGAACTCCTGGAATCTGCCATACGGATTGCCGCCGTTCAGCTGCTGGTAGTTGCCGGAAGAGGTGCGGATGCCGCCATTTCTGCAAAAAACAAAATTGTGAAGGTTTTCCGACTTTTATAAGGGCATTACGGATCCGAACCTATGATTTAAGGGTTTTTAATCCAAGACTTAAGAGTATATCTTTTAGATCAGAATGAAAAATCCTTCAACGTAACAAACTCAGGAATAGCGACTAAATGAAAAAAGAAGGGATAAATCAGTTAAATCACTTCAACGACACACAATTTTAAACTCAAAATAGGTATTTGAATTTTGGTTAAAATGCCAAAATCTTTAATTTTTTGCCAAAAATCCTCTCAGGCCACCTCGTCAGGGTGCTCATGCGCAGGGTGCCGCCTGCATTTGGCGCAGTGGCGTGTGCCGCGTTGTGGGTCATCAGCTGGTGCTGCCAGCTGGTTGGTTGATCAGCCGAGTTGTTCAGCAGAGCTGATTGGGAAGCCCCGTTGCTGAAAAGAGAAGCAGCGGAATTGGGAAGAGAAAAGGAAAAAAGGACGAAATAGCATGGGGACAGACAAAAAAAAAGACAAGGACAGACACACATGAAAGCTGAAAGTGCCGTTTGGATGGAAAAATTTTGTCTGAAAAAGGCAACCGGGACTTCTATCCAATTCAATGATATCCGTGGCTTCTATCCCATGGCCATGAAAGGTTCCTACATGTCTTTCATTCCTCAAAATTCCGGACAAACATGATTTAAAGGTTTTTTGGGTTACGAATTCCACATTAAATTTCTTCGGATTAAAAATTATGGTGAGATTATTTGATGAGTATTGAGTTGAGGAACATGTAAAAATTAGAAAGGGAGAACATGGCATTCGGAAGATAATCAGAGGGATGGAAAATATTTTAAATTCGAAAATGGCGCCAAAAGTGGGAAATTCCTACGGCAATCGGTCGCCGGTGGTGCCAGGCCCGTCCGGTGCCGTGGTGGCGGCCAAGTGTTGTCGCGCACGGGGGTTGAAGATGTTCGTGTCGTAGATGTTGTCGGGCATGGCATCGTGGATCCGGGGCGAGAAGTGGTCCTCTTCGCCCACCTCCAAGTAGTCGTTGGGACTGTAATGTAATCGGAAGTTTCATGGATTTTAGTATTCCATCGAAAATGTGAAAAATGGCAAATTGGATAATTTTGGCCAAAATTAAATTAAAAAATATTATTAAGGATTGGAAATTGAGGCATTTGATTCGGAGGTTGGACTCAATTTTGGTTTAAAAGAAATTTGAAATTGAAACTTTTGGACCTATTAGGTAGTGAAAGTTCGGTCTTAAAATAAATTCGAAAGCAGAAATTATCTAAATTCAATGCTCGAGTTTATAAAGTTGAAATAATTTACTCTGAACCGATATAAAACATCCCGAATTTGGTCCCGTACTCACAGGCGGCTGAAGATGTACCAGGACTTTGAGACCAGGATCAGCAGCACGAAAAGGGTCAGGCCAAGCAGCAAAAGTGCAAAGGCGATCAGAGCTGATCCGAAGCTGGAATATGGTCATTGAATGATGATCGATTGCTTTCCAAATCATTCACAATCCGTGGCGACAAAATCCATGCCGCATGGCCATCATGTCGGGATGGAGGGCCGAACATTGCAGGGTTGCCTGAAGGGCCCCGTAGGTGCGTGCACTGGCCACAATCTGTGCGGATATGTGGCCGGACATGGATTCGATCTGAGAAAAAATGTAGATAATGGCATTTCGGGTAAATGTCGATTGTAAGATTTATTACCTCTTCTGATCCGCCGAAAATTCGCGCAAGCAGTGCCTGCAATTTCTGTTCAGCGCCGTTCTGCTCTTCGGTCAGTTGACCGATCAGCGCCAATGGCAACGCCCCTGGTGTTGTGATCTGCGCAGACTCTGGCAGATCAACGCAGTCGCCGTAGAATTGCACCACATCGATCAGTTCGTCGTTGATCTGGGTGCGCAGGAAGGGGCGCCCGTCCAAGCAGAAATCCGCGAAAGCCTGACAACCAGAGAACCAGGGTTATGATTTGTTTTGATATTTTTGTCTAGTTTATATGACATATATTCGTTGAAGTGGCACCAAATTTTTAAAAAATTAAAACTGACCACAGTGAGTGGAAAAGCAGCGGAGAAGAGCAGCCAAGCGACCAAGAAGATCACCAGTCCGAGACCGGAAAAGATGATGGCACCTTTTCGGGACTGGCGGCAAAAAGCGATCACTCCCGCAAAGAGCACGGAGAGCATGATCAGCGGCAGCAACAGGCAGAGAAGCCATCTGATCAGATCGAGGAGGAGTGGATAATCCCACAGGTTTCCTATCATCTCTCCAGTTTCCTCTCGCTTCCCTTCTCTCTCTCCAAATTCCATTATCCCTCCCTTTTCTCTAATACCTCTCCAGCTCCACTCTCTCGCCCTTGCGTTTTGCTGTGTCCAGGAACTGCGTATCAGCAAGAATGGCCAGCGTTCGGCTCAAACGCTGCTTCAGCTCGTCCGCCTTGTCCGACAACTCAGTTAGCAAAGAGTCCACTTCCCGGATCAACTACAAATGGCAAAAATAGCTTTGATTCCTTCAATTTGCCCTTTACAACTCGCCTTTAACTTATTTAACTGTGTAGGTCATTATGATTCTATTTTCTACTGTGTTTCTTGCGCTATTACATTGATTCTAATGCATCAGAACTCACTAATAAGAAAGCATCCTACTTTCTAACTTACCACGGTCTGATTGACCTCCTTGCTCTTCTGTTCGATCAGCACAGTTAGCTCATCAAGCTGGTGGGATAGCTGCCACTGGGACTGGTTTAACTTCTGCGTCTATAACGGACGGTATACAATGACGTATATTGTAGATTTGCGTTTCATGATTACGGTATTAAAGCATTACTGTTATTACTACTGTTACATGATCCTTATTGTAGCCGACTCATCAGATCCCTCATTTACCGTACCCTCGTTTCAAACTATCCCTTTCCAAATATAAATTATGGATTACATAGTTCAATTTCTGATATACTTAAACTATACCATGGATATCCCCGCCCACAGTATCTATTTACAGTACCAATATCGTGGCTTCTTCTAACTCAACCTCTCTCTTCCCATACTTTTGCTATGTACAGTATACCCTACTCCGGGTATCCCTTTACCGTACCTGTATCATGGCGCGTCGGAACCCATCGCCCAAATGTTCCAATCCGGTCGCGGACTGATGGACACTTTTGTTCAACAGTTCGTTGCCGTACAGACACACACCCATCAGCGCGAAGCACAGCACGCTGACCAGGAACAGGGCGCAGGACAGGCGCCCGACATGGCGCCGGGAGGTCCTGCTGGGCGAGGCGCCAGAACGGTGGGCGATACAGCACTGGGTGACCCAGACAATGACGGTGGCCAGAAGAAATAGCAGGGCGAGGAGGAGGGACAAGGCGCAGAGCAGGACGAGAGACTGCAAGGTGAACGTGTTAGGGCGAGAGAGTAGGGTAGAACCAAAGATGGCGAGAGAGAAAGGTGAGAGAAATTGAGTCATGGAAAGGCGAGTGTAAGGTTTACTAGTTTCGGCACCGAATTTCGCCAAAAGTTCCAGTTCAATGACTTTACTCCATTCCATTGGTGAAAGTTTCAGCTATTTTTTCATATTTTCACATTAAAATTCCCTTGTTCTATCCTCGTCATTCTCATATCGTTAATTCCGAAAACCAAAACCCTTCAAAAATGTCCTTATTACATACATATCCACCCTTTTGCTTTCCCACACATTCATCTTCCCCCAAAATGCCCTTTGGGATATATAGCGACCGCCACATCATCCTTAGCCTCCCAAAATCCCATTTGGCGATCCCAGCGGGCATCCTCTTCCTTTGAAAATCTGTCGGGGTCGAGGTTAAGGTTAGCTCTCCCCCTCAGTGGGGAGGGGAAGACAAATTGCCCTGCGGAATGAATGCCCTTAAACCCCGCGGCGATTTTTGCCTTTTGAGAAACCCCGAGGGGGAAGAGGCTAAAGATCGCCAAACAGGAGCATTTTTATTATTATGAATAACAAAAAGAATGCCGTCATTGAGCATCATCGATTTCGGAGATTTTTAACCGATCTTTTCATTTAGACTAAAGTGTAGAAATGATCCAAAATTTTTATTGGGAACATTTAGATCCATTAGACTAGGTATTAGCAGAATTAGAAAAATGATTGTTAAGAGGAACTTATTCCTAATGATAATTCTGGCCAATGGTGTAGAATGCAAAATATCGAATTATGGCTCCTTGGAAAATGGGTTTAATCACAATGTAAAAAAGCTAGAAACGATATAAAGATAGTCCGATGGCCTAGAAAAAAGCCTTAAAAATCTGAAAATAATTATGATTGGTTTAGAACTTTAAAGCGCTGACCTGTGCGTATTCCCCGTTGGTATCGATGTCGAATGGCGTATGGTGGAGGCGTCGGAAGCGGAAGTCGAAGTGCGGCACGCGATGGGCCCATTGCAGGAGCCAATCCGCAAAGTGCATCCGGGCGCCCATTTTCGAATGGTCAGACCCAAGTCGGGATCTGATCTGATTGGTGTTTACTTAATAATGGCCCGATCTGAACAGATTATTAGGACATTAGGGCCATTGCGAATTTACTGATCAGGAGAAAAAATCAATAAAAATCAATATTATTGCTTACAATCAGTGGATAATGGTATTCAATTTGAATAATTCGGGGAGGGATGAATTTTATGAGTTTATGACTAAAGACTCAACCGTGGAAAAATTCAGGGTTGGAAATGGATTCTGGATGATCTGGATCGAGAGCTCGGATGAAGATGCGGGATCGAGATCTCTATAATCCCGGTTAGGTTCTCGATTTGGATTTATTCCAAAAATTTTTTTACCAATGCTTTGACAAGATTCTAGGACGATTCAAAGATTCTTGGCATATTCCCTATAAAAACCAACAAATTTCCACGGAAAATCCCTCGAAGTATTTATGCGGATTTTGGGGAGCCGCGAAATGGGATTTTGGTGGTCCATTCATTGGATTCGGTCGAGAGGAGACACCATCCACGACGGAATGTGATTTGGGGGGGGGGAATTGGAGTGTAACGCCAATTTTGCATTTATGTGCAAAATGACAAAACTGATCAGTGATCGAAATTACTGTAAGAGAAGTGTGGTGATCGATTTGATCACTACAGCGGAAACTATATATAGTTTAAAGGGCGAATCCGATCACTGTAAATAAAACTATTCACAAAGATAGGAAGGTAGGAAGTTGGATTTACTGTAAAAGCTTTCCCATGGTTAAATTTTCGAAGCGAATTCTTTATGTTCATGAGAAAATGGGGGAAATCGCTTCAATACATCGTCGATTGTCCAACTTCCGAAGCCACAAATCAACTGGGTGAGGGGGGGGGTCATCCATAAATCGGGCACCCCATCAATAAATCGGGACTTTGAGCACCAACAAGTGGACTCTTGGGTCCAGCGGCTACTCCAAACCCAAACCCTCGTCCGGCCTCCGTCCTCTCTCTCACTCAATGGATCATCGATTCTTCTTCGCCTCCCCCTCCTCCTACTGCATTTTTACTATTCCGTCCGCCCATCCCACCACCATCATCGGCGGGGATGGGCAATCAATTCCGCCGACGGGGAATAATATATTTATGAATTTATTTATGTATAATATTCCTTTTTTTCACCGCTACCGAAGGTCAAAAACACATTTTTATGGTGGTTAGAAATGTAAAAATCAGTCTATACGTTGGACATCGACACATAAACCTGATAATTTTGTTTCAAAATCTGTCGAAATCGAGAGAAGAGAGAGAGAGAGAGATAATCTTTAGAGATGTAAAATATAATAATTTGGCCAAATGCCATCACGGTAAAAATGCTCTTTTGTGCGATGTGGCCCTTTTTTGGCTATTTAAGGTGCCTTTCTGATCAAATCTTTCGAAATCGAGAGAGAGAGAGAGAGAGAGAATCTTGAAAAGCAATTTAGAATAATGGAAAAGTAATTTAGCCAATGTCATTTATAGAAAATTGAAATTAAAGTATAGCTTGTCAGTTTTAGGACAATTTGACCACCCTGCTGATACATATTAGGTCGAGTTTGCAATTTTTGTCATATGTGACATAATGGGACATTTTGGTCATTTAAAGGCATCAATGGGACAATTTGGCCATATTATAGAATCAATGGGACAATTTGGCCATATTATAGAATCAATGAGACAATTTATTCGGTATGGGGAAATCTGGTTATATTAAACTATGTAGAAATAACTTTTGTACCAATTAAGAAATAAATCGTGATTCATTTCACAGCCGGACTGAGAAAAAAATTAGATGATTCTAATCAGAGGAACCGGAAGAACCAACCAGTCACTCACTCCTACGCCCCGTCAATCGATCTCTTTCACTTTATTTTTTTGTTTTTGTTTTTACCTCAACCAAGGCATTGCTCTTCTGCTGGGATAATCTCATTACAATATTTTTATTATATATTTTTGACCAAAAATTCTTCAATTTTATTTTTTTAATGAACTTTACATTTACAAAAAACATGTTTAAAATGAATTTCAAAAAATATGAAACCTTTTAAGCATATTATCAATTTTAGGTTAGTTTTCAAAACCTTGACGATTAAAAGCCTAAAAAGGTGCTTTTTGGGGGATTATTTTTGAAAATCCCATTCCTACATACAAAAATTACAAAAATAAAGCGACAATGTTAAGGATCGAATTGGTAGAGGGGGGGGGGGAATAATAAAATTACCAAAAATGGCTTTCCGTCATTTATGGACCATAAAGAGGAAGAAGAGATAAGGATGGACCATTCGTTTTAGGGGCAATCGATTGGGAATAAAAAAAAGGTTTCGCCACGAATATTATTTGCTTTGAAATGAGCAAAAATAATAATGCAACCAAATAAAAAATAAATATGTAAGCGGAGGAGCAAAAATGAGAGATAAAAGATTAAAAAATAGTGGTGCTTCGCGGTTCGAAAAAAAGATAAAAAACATATCTTTTTACATATCTTCAACGAAATTGATAAATTGAATCAATTTAAGAAACATTTTTGGAATTTCTTGAGCATAAGTAATTGCGCCCCACGAGGAATTGGTTCAAGGAATTCTAGAAAATCGAAGTTGGCCTCAAAATACAGAGCTGAAAATATAAGTCACAAAATGAGCCTAAGCCCATTCAAATCGGTCCATTGTGAAAAAGAATTACGGCCAAAATATGCAATGAACCGAAGCCCAATTCGATTTTGTTTCGAATTATAAAATTTTGTTTCTTCTCGGAACAATGAACTAAGTAAGCCATCCGACCATCGATTTTCTTTGTCCCTCATCCCTCATCAATGTTTGCTTTTTTGCGGAAGGAATTGCACGAACGAACGCAAAAGTATGGGGGGGGGACTCAAGGACGAATTCGGGACCGGGAAGGGGAAGGGAGAAGGAGAAGGGACGAATGTGTTTGCTCTCTTCTCAAAGAAAATTGGATGGGCCAAGACGAAGAATGGGAAGAGTGGCCAAGGCCAAATAATTGGAAAGGTCTGTGGTGGGCCAGGACCATCATAAATTTTGGCCAAAATCGCAATTTTTGGGCACCAAAATTGTTCCCACCCGTCCGCTAAAAACAGCATTCCTTAAGGACCTTTTGTTATGGGCCAGCAGGAAGAAAGAAGTCCCATTCCAACCATATAATAACAGAAATCGAAATTGTGACGAGAAATACAAAATTCAATTTTTGACTCATCGATTACTGGACAAATGAGTAATTTCGGGCCTGATGCTTGGGGATGCTCCCGATCGGCAATGGTCTCGAGCCCCAATCTGGATAGCCCTGAGACTCGACAATAATCATAATTAAGAATCCTAATAGATCCAGGACTTGGCACTGCATTAGGATCTGAAAATAAAATTTCTAATTGGCAAAAATTTCATCGGACATAAATCTGGAAATAACATGTAGATGGAATAGAATTTCTTCAAATTGGGGATTGGTTTTGGGAATCGGCTTTCAGAAGCGTAAAATTGGGGTGAAATTGGTGTCCTTGCTCCTCTGCCAATGAAAACAAATTTCCACCGCCCAATACATTTGCTATTCTCGACTAACTTCTTCCTCCTTTTTCTTGCCCATTAGTGCAAAATTCAATTATTTCCAATGGGACACCGATGGGTGGGGGGGGGGGGGTGGTCACATTACAAGACGAGACAAGGACGGAGGTGGAAGGAATATTTATGTGCATATTTACGCACCGATGGGGGAGAAAAGTATAAAATTTCAGCGCCAACAATTCCATTGTTGTACAATTTAGACAAAATATGGTAGGGAAGGATGAATAAGCTTCAGAATTTACATTTATTATTTAAATTTTAATGACATCTATGGGAGCATTGGTCACTTTTGGTCATTATGTTTGGCCATATTGGACTATCATCGTAGGCCATTTTTAAAGGCACATCAGATTTCTTGTAAATATAACATCGATGGCATGGATTAGAAATCCGATTAATGGAAATTGAATTTTTGGGGCTGATATCTGATTTAGCTGTTAGCTCAAACTAGCTTGGTGCCAACATCCATTCTCCGATGGGATAACATCCCCATTTGGCCCATTACTCATTCTGTATCCATAATTGGCATCCATGGCCAAGGGCAATCGATGAAGGTTTGTCTTACTATGGTACATACAATTCCCAAAAGCCAAATTATATAAAGAAATATTCGAAATGCAAACTTTCTGGAAGATTCACGGAGATTGATTTTACATATGTAAGAGGGATGGAGAGGACACAGGAGAGATACGACGGACCAAGTCCGTAACATCTCAAAATGCTTTGGTATGGATCCGGGGCTGAGATTGGATCTGTGGGGATCGCGTGGGTAAACATTCGGTCAATCCGGATGGACCGGACGGGGATTGCATCCGCGCATCCGCCTTCTCGGGCTTCTCCTCAGTCGAGAATGATTGACGAGAATCCAGCAGCGGAAATGAGCCCCCCTCCCTTCAGCGACGGAGGTAACTGACCCCGCTTGTGTCCATTTGCAATGTCAAGGGACGCGTAAAATTGACCCCTCCATGAGGAAATGGACGCGCAGATGGACAAACGGATGGATCATTCCGGAGATGGCCCAAAGTTGCATTTTTCTTTTGGTCCAGAAAACGGCAACTCGGAAGAAAAGTTATCTTGATGGAATACCAACTTTGTTCGGGGTAACGAGATCCCTGCTCCTTTTGAGTCGGGAATGATTGAATGGCGATGGTCCACAGGGGCAATGACCCTTCCTCCCTTGAGGGTAGCTGACCCTGGCATTCCGCCTTAGGGGTCGCGGGACCTCCACAAGAAAGAAGACTGACCCTCGCGTCCTTCACCCTCGACGGGCAAATGGCTAGCGAAGAGCCCGGAGACTCCGCACTCCGACCGCTCGCGCTTCCGACGAAGAGTGGCACTTTGCTGGGCACCATTTTCGTCTGTTTTCTCTGATTCGTATACTATTTCGCTGGATTCCTGCCATCTGCTGTTCGCATAGTTCCATTTTGTCTGCATCTCTGGCATCCGAACTATTTTTGCCATCTCATGCTCTTTCCCTCACTCTCACAATGTAAATTCAGGCAATCTCTTCGGGAATCGGGAGACTGTGTCGTTATGGTGCCCAGCCTGGTCCCCCGGGCCCCCGTCGGTGACCCAACAACTGAAAATGGGGCCATTTATGGAAATGCATATTATTGGCCACAACACTCTTTGGAGACCGCCGAGATTCTGGCCCAGGGATTAAGGATGAGGAGAGGATGGGTGGGACTCGTTTTTGCAGATACTCACTTTACGACGAAGGGAATATGATCTATGGGAGCGGCGAATGGCAAAGGACGGACAATTGGCACTTGGAAATGATGGCATTTTTGGGCAAAATGTCAAAATTTTCCAGTTATTTGGCCATAAAAAATCCCACTTTATAAATTTATGTTTAAAATCAAATAATTCATACACAATTTTTGGACTATTCAAACTGAAAATTCATTTTTTATATTTTCTTGCAAAAATCTGGATTTTGAGTTATTATAGACCATAAAGATTCCGAACTCTTAAAGCGTTGGATAAGTTTAAATGAATTTTAAGATTCTTCGGGACTAAAATCCCAATCCATTCTTCAATATGATTAAATATTCTTGGCGAATATTCAATACGGAAATGCCCTCTTGAACTAAAAAAGGTTTTTGGGCAAATCACAAGTCTATTAGAAAATTCGGACTTTGCCCGATTGCGAATTTGCATAAAGTGGGGGAAAGCAATGGAAAAGGAATAATATTTGTGGAAGCTGTGGATTTGAGGGGCCGAATCTGAAAATTGAGGGAAGGCAAAAGGGCCAAAAGGACCAAAATTTGCATAAATTTGTGCCAATATAGCTGAAATGTCAAATTTGGCCGAGTAAATTAAGATTTTTCGGTGGAAATTATTCTAATTTTGTGAAAAATTCGAAATTCAGAATCAAAGGATTTCTCATATAATTTTCATGCCCTTGAGACCGGTTTCCCCCAGTTTGATTGGCATCTTTCCACTAGGGCAAAAATGCTGGCTTAATGAGGATAATTGATGGCTTGGATTGGATCGGCATTCTCACAGCATTCTGCTTCTCTGACCCTGATCAGTCACTTTCTGGGATTCTTTGTTTCTTTTTCACTCATCCCCTTTGTTTCCCAATCTTTTTCCCAAAGAATCCTACGATTGGTCACTTTTTATTTCGTTCAATTTGCATTTTCCCATCGGACAATTTCACATTGAACTCGGTCTCCAAATGTTCCTTTTGTTGTTGTTTCAATTTGCATTTTTGCTTTGTCCTTTGATCAGCGAATACTTAGTAGCACCACCTCCCCTCCGTTACCCCGAGGTATTAGTGATTGGGTGAGAATTTGCAAATTCCGAACAACTCGGCTGTAAATTTTAATTTGCCAAAAAATGAAAATTTGACTGAGTAAATTCGAAAATTACTTTTTTATTTTTTAAAATAAACTTTGGCCTATGGTTCTGAACAATTAAATTATTTTGAAAATAACATTTATAAAACAATCTAGGACTTGTTTGGAGGTGGTTTCGGGATTTTCTCGCCCGGAATGCATCCTGGTCCGCCCGCAATTCGACCGCCTGACGATTCTGATGAACAGCAAAGGATGCTCAGAATGCCGTATTGGGCCAAGGTCTTTTTGTATTTTCATTTTGATAAAACTGTAAATTCTTATTGGAAACGCCGTTTTTCACAAAAAAAAGGATCAAAATTCTATTCATTCCAATGAGAATTATCTGATTTAAGGTCTGATTTAAGGTCCGAGAATGATTTGGGCCTTTGGAATCTACTAGTATTAGAATGAAAAGAGATCTTTCCTGCTGGTTTGCACCCCTGTGGTTTATTTATTAAACTAAGGAATTCGCCCGTCGCTATCTGACCCGCGCGGACATTGGCCATCTTCATCGGCGCGTGTCCCGGGCCCGGTTCAACGGTGCCAGTCCCGCGCAGATCCGGCGAATTGTTTGGCACTTTTTGTCCGAAGCGCTGACACCGGAACAGAAGGCCGAATTGGGCACGGAAAGGGCACAGTTGTGGAGCCAATTCCAGTGATCGGAGTGATCGGGGGTGAGAATATTCTGGGATTTTAGAGTGATCAGTAGATCAGTACTCATTAAAGAATAGATTGATCAAAATGATCAATGAATTATTGATCAAAGAAGTCATCGAAGGATTAGTTCAATCAGATGAACAGGGATTGAAATAATCAGAATAGGGAGAAATAAAAGGGATGGAGTGGAGTGGTCAGATTATCAGGATTGGAATCATTTATGTTGAAGAAGTCGTGACGATCAAAATGGTCAGATCATTAAAGCCATTAAGGAATAGACAAATCAAATGACAAAAAATCTAGTGATCAGATATCATTGGAGATTAAATCACTTAGATGACCAATGATTGGAGTGACAAAATTGATCAGATTATATGATGTGATCAGAGATTGGACAAAGATTGAAGTGATCAAATGAAGTAACGGAACATGAACATCAGAAGATAGGGGTGATCGAATCAGAAGATAGAAGAATGGAGTGCTCAATTCTGCACAGATTCTGGTCTGACCATCTCTGATCAAAATCGATCGAATAATTTTATATTTTATTGGTATAAATTTATTCGTTTTTGTTCTTTTTGAGTTCTTTGTTCCGTATCCTCCAAAACAGAATCACGGGCATAATCAGTCCGAAGGCACCGATGGCATAACCCAGGGTAGGGCCAAGCAGCCAGAACACTAAAATTGAGAAGCTGATCGATCCGTAATCATTCTTTTTTTCATTTTTTAACTCACACAAAGATCCCAGAAGTGGGCCACACGCTCGCGCCAATGCACCAATGGAGCGAAAGGCACCAAGACAGGCACCTTAGAAAGTTGGGAATTTTTTGAGAAAATTCCAATAAAAAATCACCTTTTTGGGCTGGATCGCATTGGTGGGAGAACAGAGTGGTCATAAAAGGCACAACCGTAGCCGATGCTAGGGACAATAAGGTGAGAGATTGGTCCCAATTGGAATTGGATGGATTTGGTCTCTAGAATTTTGATCAACAATTGCCTTTGTCCCTATTTTCCTTTCCAATTGTCCATAAATTCCTCACATAAGCATTGCAAAAAAAGCCTTATAAAAGATGTGCAAAAAAATCCGGCTGTTACCATAATATCTTTAAACTTTGTGGCGTTGATTGAAAAATCGAATAATTAGTTCGGAAAACAGCGGAGGTAAAGGCCCATCCCGGGAAAAATTGTTTTTGCTTAAGATAAAAAGAAATTATTGATCCCTAAAAATGGCTAATTAAGCACTACCATAAATAGGATCAAAGGCTTGATCAATGTCAATATGATGGTTTTTGGTTACTCACCGATTGAGTACAAAAACAATCCAATAAAGAGTGCGGTTTGGCATTGGGCAAATGCGATGATCAGGAAGGAGGGGACGATGGAGCTGAGACCGACCAAGGTGCCGGCACTTTGGGCTTCGAATGTGGAAGGGACCCGACGCACTACGGCACCCTATGGCCAAAGGGATCAAAGATCAAAAGTATATGAGAAGATGGGTTTATTGACGCATCCGAAAGCTGGTCCGGTAGCCGAACAACTGGAGACTATTCGATCATGTAGCAAGCAAGTTATTCTGCGGCTGCCAGAGCGAGGCCGATTTAAATCCATTTTTGAGGTCGGAATAGAACTTTGAAAAAATTACAGTTTGGGTTATAACTCGATTTAAACCAAGCCTAGAGAAACGAGTTTGATGTCAAAAAAATAGAGCTAATTATTAGTTACTAAATGAATCTAAGCTCATCTCAATTGGCCCAGTCTAAAAAAAGTTATGGCCAAAATGATCACTCGTATCGGCCAATTTACAAAAAATGCTCGCACGAATGATTATTTTGGCCATAACTTTTTTTAGAATGGGCCAATTGAGATGAGCTTAGATTCGTTTAGTAACTAATAATTAGCTCTATTTTTGACATCAAATTTGTTTCTCTAGGTTTGGTTTAAATCGAGTTATTCCAAACTGTACTTTTCGTTTAATAGTTCTATTCCGACCTCAAAAATGGATTTAAATCGGTATACCTGGATGACGAGCATGCAGAAGCCGGAGAACAGGTAGAGACGGCCTTGCTGGGCGCTGGTGTATGCGAAGCGGATATGGGTGAGGAAGCCCAGGGTGAATTCCATGGCGGAGAAGAGGAGTAGGAAGAGGAAGTAGACGCGGGAGAAGGAGCGGAGCAGGGGGACGCGGAAAGAGTCGGAAGCGGATGGAGAGGACGAGGACAAGAAGTCGAAGCGGAACAGGGACCGGGGGCAGAGCACACAGTGCAGAGGAGGACGGACGAGGTCCGGATCGACCGAGGAAGCCGGGATAGTCTGGAATCGATCAAATCACTTAGAATTCGAAGGTTCGCAAAAATCAATATCTGGATAGTCTTGTATGCTCAATGATCCGTTTGATCAGAGTTCGAAAAATACGGGTCTGAAGAGTTTGTATATATAAAATCTGAGAATCGGAATTGGAAGATTCGAACATTCTTGAGACGAATTTCAGAGTCAAGAGCAGCTAAAGTCCTATAGTAATGATAAGCTATAGCTAAAACTGTCTATCAAAGTCGCGGTGTTGATACAGAAGAAGATAAATTTCGAATGGTTCAAGATCCAAAAAGCAAAATCAATCGGACGGTTTGGAAATCTAGAGGAGTTACTGACAGCTCAGGATAAGTGGATTGTGACCTGATTACTCGTTTTTGATCGGATCGGACACCCATAACACCACCTACCTCCTTATTCCGCGCGGGCAGTGTTTCGGGCAACAAAAACAGCAAAAGTGCCAATTCAATCCCTGTCAGCGCCATGGCCAGACGGGCAGGGGTCGGGTCGAATTCGGCGCTTGCCCGAGCTCCGACCGAGAAGTAGGCACCCACTGAGGGGCCTAGGAGGAAGGCAAAGGAGAAGGAGGCACCCACGAGGGCCTAAATATTGAAAATCAAAAATTTCGATTTGAATTCACAAAAACTCATAAGAAAACCATACAACATAAAAATAGTAGTGAAAAAAATGTTAATTCCAATAAAGATAAAAATTCCAAAATCCGAGTGAAATCTATACTGCGGTCGCTAGAGCAAGATCAATTTAAATCCATTTTTGAGGCCGAGCGAGAACTTTGAAACGAAAAGCATTGTTCGAGTTATAACTCGGTTTAAGCCAAACCTAGAAAAACATGCTTGGTGTGGAAAGATAGAGCTGATTATTAGCTACAAATTGAGCCTAAGTCCATCCGAATTGGCCCAGTCTAAAAGAAGTTATGGCCAAAATAATCACTCGTGCGAGCATTTCTTGGAAATTTGCTGATACGACTGGTCATTTTGATCATAACCTTTTTACCATTCCTCGTCCCCTGCGTTCGGCAGGCAACAGATCGGTGACAATGGCGATGGCCACGGACACCGAAGCCTTGCTCAGACCGCCGACCACGCGGGAGAGAAGGAACAGCGAAAAGCTGGGCCCGGAGATGGACCAAAGCTGAAAATCCGAATTTTTCAAAATTTTGTGGATTTTTTTACGAAATATGAGCCGAGGGAGCCAAGGATGGCCACTAACAGAAGGGGCTTCCGCCCGTAGGAATCAGAGAGAGCACCGAAGAACGGGGAGGAGAGGAACTGGAGCAGCGAGAACAGGGAGCCCAAAATGCCTTAAATGGCCCAAAATTTAGTATAAATGCCTTAAATTGCCCAATTAGTATAATACACTATTTTTTAGCCTAAGACAAGGCTGGGGACGAATATGAAAATGGATCCTAATCAGACTAATCACAGAATAAGTATGAAGAATCAGATTCTAATCTGTCCGATTAGCACTGGAATCTATCAGGTTCAGGTACATAACTAAACCGTTATTAGAATCTTAATCTAACTAAGAGCCAATTCTTAACAAATAAATTCTTAATAAATTCAAAATCAAAAACTAAATTTGCAATGGTAGGTTTGCTGAATTAAAGGAATCTGCAACTATTTAAGATCAGCAGATCAGATCAAAGATCATCAAATTAATACATTATTATTTAGTTGGACCAAGATAAACATGGGTCTTATCTTACCCCCGAAGAACACGCTGTTGTGCCGTTCCAACGACGGAACGTCCAAAAATTTTTGGAGGGCACGAGCTGTGGAGTCGAATACGGCGAAAACTGGGTCCTGGGGATGGGGTTAGTTTTTGAAAAAATCGAAAATCATTTGCTTTTACGGGGTTCGTTTTTTGGAGTCTGGAAAAATGGTCAATTAAGGCAGGAAAAAGAGGCAAAATCAGGGTGAAAGCGAGCAAATCCAGCAGCAAAATGCAGACCAATACGGTCAGAGGACTGTGCAGAGTTTCGGAAGTCAGCATGACGACCTGAAATGATTACGGTAGAAAAAAGCAATGTACAGAAAGTACGGTATAAGGTGATGGATATCCAGAATTAAATAGAGAAATGATACCATTAAAAAATCTGTTACAAATCCCACCGTATGATAGATAAGGTTCCCAGATACGGTAGAAACTAGTTAGATAAAATTTAAAATTTGAAAAATTCGAAAAAAGCAATTTTTGCATATATTTGCTCTTTAACTTTTTGACCTATCACACGCATTAATCCTACATATTTTTGACCCGTTTCGAGGAAAAAACATAGCAGCGCAGTGGAATTCTAATTTTTAATTTTAAACCGAAATAGACTAAAATGCAATCAGTTTAAATAGGAAGAAATTTGAGCTCGGAATTGCTTAGTGCCAGTTGTGCAAACATCAGCAATGGTGTGAAAGAAACGAAAATTGCCAAATCGTGCCAGTTTTGGAAGTTATAGGTCAAAAAACCGCGATATTTTCGCAACTGTTTTAACTGTCTGGAAATGAAATTCGTTTGCTATTTCGAGATTATTCTAAATGCTTTTCCTTCTCAACATGGAACTCATAGAAAAAATGGCAGAAAACGGGAAAATGTTGCTTGTGTGTGGAACTCATGAATCACGATCATCTTATTAGACCCCTTGGGGCAGCTCCGATCGATCGCCGAAGTTCCACTTCCGCAACCAGAGACAACACCCACCTACCCACTCGCTGAAAAGACGACGATGATGGTGGCAGTGTGACCTTGGACCTTGAAGATGGGAAAATCAAAATTTTCCGAGGATTTTGAGGGAAAAATTCTGTATGGATTGAAATCGGTTAGGGAATGCGAAAAAAGTATAAATGGCATGAACCCGATTTTATGGATCAAAAATTGGATAAAAATCCAAAAATAATCAATTATCCTCTAAGGGTAACTTTAAATCAGACCAATAGGGTTTGGCAGAATTATGCCCTCGGGGGATTTTTTGGGATGATCTGATTAGCGATAATCGGGGAACATTTCAAGCGGAACTTTGTGATCAAACTAGCATATTGGTGGTTGACCCCATTTGTTCAATGATCAGGAATAAACCAAATTTTCTGAATCACATTCCAAATAAAATTCATGGCTTACGATTTGTTGGATCCAATCGAACATCATCAGTTTCGGATCCCGATCCCTAAATTTCCTTGGAAAAACGATTTTGTTATTCATGGCTGATTCGGGTCTAAAAATAATTTTTTTTTCTAATTTAGTCTTATTTTAGAAGATTGTGACCTGATTTTGGAAAATTCTTGTAGGATTTTACTGGAGATAATGAGAAAGTTCAATCACTTCTTCTAAACCTAACAGCAGTTGTCCAAGATTTTTCATATTGGATTCCCAACTATGAGTTCAGATCTTCAGTTCTAAAATTATTCCGTGGTGAATTGTTTGGACAAAATATGGAAAATCCTAAAATGGGCCGATCTGCCCGATATCGCCACCGATATCTGGGCATCCGATCGATTTTGAGAGTTGATCAGGGTTCAAAGGTGGGCTTTTACAGGACCAGGGTAACCATAATTCGATTCTGGCCCAAATATCGTCATTGGTCTTTTACATGCATGATTAAAAGATCATATCAATACAATTGTCACATCATTCTGCTTCATTTATCGTATAAATTTTGTTAATGGATCTAGGACAGTGATCCCCGTTGATCGGGTGATCAGAGCATCCGATCGGAACTTCCTCTGCCCACTCATCCGCATCCTTCATCTTCATCCTTCCTCCCCTTCCCTATCTTCCATCCCCATCATCCACCCATTAAGTAAGCCAATTTCCATCTGCAAATGTTTGGGCAGCAAATCTTCGTCCTCCTTCCCCTCTTCGTCGTCGTCCTTCAATGCAAAATGTTCAAAATGATTGCAGAACAGCGCCAAATTTGATCCGATGGCCTTGGACGCGGTAGTCTAAAGTATCAAAGGGGTAAACACCAAAAATGGGTAAATTGAGATGCTAACAGAGAATTAATTATTCCGAATCCAGGGCATTGAACGCCATGATTACCGCAAATACATAATATACTATTTTTCCAATTTTCAACATTCTAAATTCGAGCTCCGAAAAACACAAAGCTTCAAAGTGGCCTATCAAGAAAAATCATTCATCAAAAATCGCCTGTAAAATTTAAATCCCAAAAGCTAAATTTAATTTCTCCAATCTCAAAATGGTCTTTTCACAAAATACTTTTTTGACATCACTAAAATTAGGGGGG
>LDKF01000254.1:8533-35270 GCA_001026735.1 Rotylenchulus reniformis | reverse complement strand
ATTTATATATTTGATTTTAAACATGATTAAAAAAAGCTCGGTTAAGAGTTGGTTATACCTGAAATAGGGTGACCATCTCCAAACAAAAAAAAACCCGGCAAAATTACAAAAAGCCAAGTTTTCAGGGTAAAAAGGTCACCCCTGACTCAAAGGTCTCTGTTTTACCCCCTCTATCTTTCTCAATGAAAAGTGTTTGGTTTTCTTCCGTTAGGGTGGCGACACTTCCATCCGTCGCCGTTGGTCTTCCGCCGATTGTGTAAAATGGTGTTTTCCGGCGGAGTTGGATCACCAGATCCTTCCTTCCATCCGGCCGATGATTCCCACCCCTTTGGCGGATTTCCCAAAGGACAAAAAACGATTAATTTTTGTTTTTCCCCGGAAGATGGCGGACTTTGTCGCCAATTGGGGCCCATTTTCGCCGTTATTAATGGCCATTGTGGCGGCGGAAGTGTCCTCCGCCTTCCCTAAACTCCCAAAACGATTTTTTGTCCATATGAAAGGCCCAATCCATTGCAACAATTAATTATAACAAATAAATTCTAGAAATCGATGACAATTGGCCAATAGTTTTTTAAATTATATATAATCTATAAAGTAAATGGAGATGATAAGCACCTAGGAGTTCATAAGAAAAAATTGTATAAGTTGAACAAAATATAATAAAAATTTTTAGAAAAATTATGAATCACTTTTAGGGAATAACTTACCTATGATTTTATGAAATTTTTGAAGAAATTTCTTTTTTTTTGCTGCCTCATAAATGAAAAAATATTAATTTCTGGAATTTTTACCGATTAATCGCCCCAAATATCCTTATAAATCTCCCGCACGCGCGCAAGGATAATCCACAATGGGCAATGGGTGGATCATTGCGGATTTTGCACAATGAAGAAGAAAGAACTGGACCCGATCCAGGCCACCATGGATGGGCGGAAGAATCAATCGCAATTCCACTGAACCACGCAACTCCTGTTTTGATTAGGAATCCAACAAGAGTACCACCATTCTACCCAAAATCAATCCTAATCACTCCATTCTGATCAGAAATGATATTTCACAAAGCAAATCCAATTTCAGTGAGATTCACTCTTCTCCATCTCGATCCATCCTTTATCTGGCCATTGAAAAAATGGACTTTGATCACCGGTGCAAAT
Organism: Rotylenchulus reniformis; assembly: GCA_001026735.1. Lineage (NCBI taxonomy): Eukaryota > Metazoa > Nematoda > Chromadorea > Rhabditida > Hoplolaimidae > Rotylenchulus > Rotylenchulus reniformis. The sequence goes on along the minus strand of LDKF01000254.1, from coordinate 34,116 downwards.
ATCTGACTCTCGACCCCTGGTCGCTCGCTGATCGGGGGATCATCTTTCCCAAAACTCACAAATCCCGAGAGGGGGGATTAAGTCCCTCCCCCCTCCCCGGATTCCTCTCACCCTCTTCTCCAATTTCTCGCTAATTAATTCTCATCTCTCCCCTTTCTCTGGTTGTCTGGGCCCAAATTGGCTGCGATCTCTCGCCTCTCCTTAGCCCTGCAAAACCCATCGGATAATTGTGCGAATTTGTCATTGTTTGCCTTTCCCCAAAAAATGGGGATCCGTGGACAGAGAGAAACAGGAGGAGGGGGATGATGAGTAAGCCAAGGCCCATTATACACATCGGCGAATCCATTAAGCATATACCATGTCATGGATTGATATCATTTATGAAGATTTCATTTTTCCGTCCCATTAGATATCATTTGAAAAATGAAATTTTTGGATGTCTTCACGCGTAATTTCTACTTAAAAATCTTGCGCGAAATTTAAATTTTCTCATTAATTTTAGTACAATTTTTTCACATTCCAGGACCAAAAGAATGGGTCGGCACTTAGCACAGGGAGTTCAGGTTCCCACTTTGAAGCGCCAAAATTCGCTTTAAAACCTATACTTATTTTATACAGGAACTGTTCGAAGATTGTCGCCGGGGCCAAACCCAACAGGTCCAGTCCTGGATTGCACAGAAGGGCAAGAAGCACAAGTCTCCGTTGAAGTGAGTTTTTTGTGTGGGAAATACTTGCATGATATGTAAATGATAGGAGCCAATATGATCCATGACCATGGCAGCTCACGATTCCTGGACCTAGCCGGATTCGGAATTTATGGCCTGGGCGATTTGTCATTAAATTTTTCTCTGCCCGATCCCGTCCTCAAAGATATACATCCCCCAGCTTGACCCAATACTTCTTATTGGCGCCCTTAGACCTTTTTCCGATTCCTCCGGTCCCATGTCTTTTGTAGGAATCTGGTCTCGAACTTTACGGACCCGGATATTGATCTGACCCTTCAGCTGTTATCCGTACCCTCCCCCAGTTTCCTGCGTCCCAACAATGGCGCGACCAACGGCGCCGCCAGTTCGGGCTGGCTCGCAGGTCTGCGCGAGCCCAGCACCTCGCACACCCTCCTGCACTTGGCCGCCCTTCATGGCCATTGCGAATTGGCATGCATTCTGCTAGAGCGCGACGCGCAGCTGGTGACCGCGCGTGACCGCAAGGGATGTTTGCCGCTTCATTTGGCCGCCTGGAATGGGCATGAGCGCCTGATCGGGGTCGAATTTGATCGGAGAAAAAAAACAAAGTTGAACAATAATTTTAGGCCCTTCTTGACGCGGCACCCGCCACTGTGGTAGGAGGAATTTTATATAGCGGGATTATTAAAGGTCCTTTAAACATTTGAGGCTATATGTTCTAACGTAGCGGGAATAATCAGATGACCCATTGCTATTTTCAGTTATTGGCCACTTTAGTTCGTCTAAATTATGCCTTACTTGTAAGTCCATTTGGGAACTTTTATACATATGTTTTGATGCGGACCTATTACTATCTTTAGACTTATTAGTGTACCATACGCTTTGTCTGGGTTGGTAATTTTTGCTCAACACTTTTAATCGACTTGGATACTTCTTCCAATTTTGATAACCTGTTTTATTATGAAATTAAACATGTATAATAATTTTTATAACCGCGATTTTAGTTTTAGCGCAGTTTTTGCACTTATTTGATCCAATTGAGTGGACGGACACTTTTTTCAGAATGCTGTGAACAATGCCAAGGAAAGTGCGCTGCACTTGGCCACTCTGAATGGGCACGCCAATGTTGTGCGAATGTTGCTCAAGGTTGGGCTGGTTCTTATCAAAAATGGAATTTACGTAATTTCCAGCGCCATGCCGATGCCCGACTGCGCAACGCTCGCTTCGAGACTTCCCTGGACATCGCAGTCCGATTTGGCAAGGCCAATCTGTGCCGTCTGTTGCTGTTCCATTGCCCTGAACTGAGTCTTCAAGTGGGAATTTTTAATCGGGAAAATTCGGAAAAAATCACTTCTTTCTCAAGCCCAGTCGGCATCCAAATCCGGATTTTTTAAAACTGTTTTTATCTTAAAGTCTTATTTTTACTGCAAAATCACTTTATCTTCTCAGAGTGCCTCCGATTGCTGTGCCGGCTCTCCGGCCAGTTCGAAGTCGGTCGGCCCTCTGTATCCTCTCCATTCCGCTGCACGACTTGGTCACACGGAATGTGTGGTAATGAAAAAACCAAAAAAGAATAAATAAATACGAAATAAAAAACCCAACCAATAAAGGAAGCACTGCTGGAACACGGTTTTGACGTGGAATACCTGGGCCCGGAGGGCACCGCACTGCATGCCGCGGCACGTCAAGGACAGACGGAGACGTTGCGAGAGCTGTTGAGAAGGGGTACGGTATAGGTGCTTGTGTTATTTGAAAGATTACTGTAGCTGCGATTAGCGGCGAAATTGTCCAAAAACTGGGATGTAGATTGTCCGATTCCAGGCGCGAATCTCAACAATCGGAATTCTGATGGGCTCACGGCATTGGGCTGGTTGGAGGGACAGTTGGGGCGAAGTGGAGCTGATCCGGTGATGGTGAAGAGATGGCGAGAATGCTGGAGACTGATCAGGGAGGCAGAGACGCAGACACCGGCAGAGGACGGGAGGAGGAGCAGAGAAAGAGACACGTGGAAAAGTGTGATGCCGGAGGGCAGAGAGCACAGAAACGGGGTGAGAGAGGCAGAGAAAAATTCAAAATCGAATATTCCCGCCAAATGTTATCCTTGCCTGTAAATTCGATTAGCAGCGCGCAAAATTTATGGAAAAAATTTAGACCTTGAATTCTCAACGTCCCAATGGAATACCGCCGCTGGCCTCTCCCCGATCAGTTTCACTGGCCAAATCCACCGTCACCAGTCCAGGGACACAACACTCTACGAGGAGCCCGTCCTCGCCATTTAGAGGTTTAATTTAAAATAATTTTTCTATTTTTCTAAATTATTAATTTTGAAAAAGCCCAAAAATTTTTTTAGTCAATTTTTATACTTTACTAACTTCTAAAAACGTTACGCAAAATAATCACTTGGTCGTCCGAAAAATCCCAAAAAATATCCGATTTTTAGGAGCTTTTTCTCCCACCATTTGCACCTATCAGCCATTACCGACGGCTGGAAAAACGCCAAGCCCGGGCCCGACCCTACCGTACACCAATGTACCGGACAAACCTTTGATGTTGTATGACAATGCGCCACCGCCATATTGCCAAAAGTGAGAAAATGTCAAATTTGGGAACAAATTTGATTTTTAATTTTTCCACAGACAATGGGCCCACAACTGTGGCAATAGTGGCGCATGTACAGTTCCCTCGGGCATGTATGACAGAAATCATGGTACTTTTTCGCAATATACTTCTGTGTGTGGATTACTGTAGTTGAGGGATATATGATTCTGATGCCGGACCATAATTCAATAAAAAATTGTTATATTATTAGTAAGGGTTATTAGACGGTTACTGTATCTTTCATATTACCGTACTTTAAAGTTTCTCCGTCTTCCGCCCAAAATGGCCATGCTCGCCATGGCACGGACGAGCTTGGTCTGGCCCGGCTGCCCACCGAGGATGCCCTCGGGGCGGAGAGTGACGCCTTTCTGTCCCCGTGCTCCACCCTGGAGCGCAGTCCCGCGTCCACGAGGGCTTACAACGGCGGGAAACCGTACACGGAAGGGGGCGGAGGAGCCCCGCTGGCCGCCCAGGAGGAGTCCGTGACGCCCAACGCGGTGCCCGCGACGCCCGAGCGGACGGTGAGAAGCGGAATTGGCAAAATGGTGAGTATTTAAAAGAGATTTGGGGGTAATTTTACAAACACTGAAAGGCATGCATTTTAGATGATTCTTACTCTCCAAAACAAAAACAAAACTCTCCAAAAAAATATCTCCAAATTTCTTACTCTCCTTTACTCTTCAATTTCCGCTAAAAACGTACCTCCTGCAATAAAATTATTATATCCGTTGTTTTTCTGTTTTAGTGGGTTTAAATTTCGATATTGGGATGAAAATCACAAAACAAATTATATAGGTATTTGTTTTATGACATGAAAATCCTGGTCAATAGAAAAACAAGATTGAAAAAAACGGATCAGGATCCATTACAGCCTTCGCCCCGGACCGGCGACGGCATGGTGCCCTCCTGCTCGTCCATCTCCACACTCGCCATCATCACCTCCTCCACCTCATCCTGCTCGCTGCCCATGGTCTCTCATCTGTCGCCGTTATCCACGCCAAGTGCTGCCTCAACTCCGCGCTCTCCCGCCGAGCGACAACGGGCGGCCACCACCATCGGGTTAGGAATTTTGGGGAAAAAACCCCCCAAAAACGCCAAAATATCGAAAATTAAAAACTCAATATTTGATATTGAAACGGCAAATATGATTTGCCTTAATGTAAAGACCTGAGACACATAATGATCTGATCATCTAGTTCGAAAAATCGCTTAAATTCCAACCAAACCGCAATCCGTCTAATCGATCTCTAACCAATACACTTACTCATCAGGGAGTTCAATGACCATCATTCTTCACCGCTGGAAAACGGTGGTGGCCCTACCCGCTCGCCACCTTCCTCATCCTGCTCATCTCAACAACCTCCTCCTCCTCCCCCTCCTCCTCCTCTTCATCATCATCCTCTTCCTCCCTCCTCCTCATCATCCGCTGAAGTACCTCCCCCCGGGGTCCGCCATCTGGTCCAATGGGCGGAAACCAACCATGTCCCCCCGATTCCGACGATGAGCATCCAAAAGAATGGAGGGCCCCAAGTTGGAGTTGTACATGCAAGGGCCGCTTCGCTTCCCACTGAGCGACGAGTCGATCATGCTGCTCAGTGGAAGGAGGTCGTTCGGTGTCCATGAGAAATTATTTTGGCCATTTTGGACAATTTGATAGAAGTTGGACGATTCTCATGCTGTTTTTGTCACATCTGGATTATTTTGAAAGGGCTAGAGCCGTGTAATGATTTGAGCTCGATTAATTGGACCAAAATTTTCCCCAATTGAAAATTGTCAAATTTGATTAGTTTAGACCAATTTCAACTATTTTGGGTAATTTGGTTATTATTGATCCGTCACAGATTGATGAGATATTGAGTGCCATCCAGCGCGATCCGTTCTTGATCAGCCGTACTGCAACTGCAAATGGTGATCGTGGTGATCCAGAAGTGGCGGACAAGCAACAGACACAAAACTCGTTCCCCTCAAGTACCAGCAGTTCTCTGGATTCGGTGAGCAAATTAAAATTGATAATGGCAATTAAATGATGAAAAATGAAAAATTTATAACTTATTTTCTAATCCTTTCCCACAAAACATCCTTCATTGATACGCCACCAGCAGCAGATGTACCAATTTCGGTCGGCTTTATACTTATAGCTTTGCTTTTCTAAAAAAATTCTTCTATTCTCCCAACACATCAATGACGCAAATTGGCTAAATAATATAAATTAATAAATGTTAATCGCCTTAAAAATAGACCAAATTTTCCCATCAAAATCCAGCATCACAAAAGTTAATATTTTGTTTCTTAAATATTTCCAGAATTGGCCTAATTTTCAGCCAAACACGCACAACGGCACTGGCACCACCCCCCATCAGCCCATTATACGATGGCTGAAGGCATCCGTCGGGCTGGCAAGCGTGCGTCAGCCTTCCGAGGACCTGCGTCAACAACAGAGCACCGCGCTGCAGGTCGGACAATAAAAGACAAAAGTGTAAATTTGCTTTAAAAAATAAATGAAATTCTATCTTGATGTATCATTGACCTGAAAATTGTTCGAAATTTTTTTTATTCAAAATTTAGCCTCTGATATATTCCTTCAAAGGTATGTCCCGGAATATTTTTACATCAACGCATTAATTTGAGAAATATGGGCATAAAATATTGGTTAAACGCACATTACGACTGACTGAGGGACTTCCGCGAAATTGCTTTTTTGAAACGAATTTAACATTCTGTATTGTTGATTAAAAATGGGATCAGTGAACATTTTTGATTATTTTTGGTTTATTTTCGGTGAATTAAAGTGCAGTTTTTCTCCATTTTGGGCCGATCATCTCTTCACACGATTTCGCAGGTCGCGGACCATCTGCAGCGTAACGGCTTCGACCGCGTGCAGTTCATGAAGGGTGCGCTGAATACGCAGTTGATGGGCGAGATGGGCATCGCACGCCCGGTGCAACTGCAGATTTGTCGCCATCTGAACGACAAGTCGCAGCCCGAGCAAATACGCAGCGCCGGTAAGCGGAGGGGAGGAACATTGTGCGTATATTGACGCATAAAATGTTAAATGGGACATGGACTTTTACGATTGCTACGGTTCTAACTTCTAAAGTTCGTAAGTGCTATAACAATGTATGCCATATGGCGTAAAGTAACGCTTTAACTTTAAAACCATCGGACCGCAAAAAGCGCAACGACAAAATTCCCGGAAAAATCCCTTTTATCCAACTCTTCCGAGTTAAGACCAATTCGAATTTGTGTCGGACTGGTTGGACTCCCTGCACCTTTTGGACCATTTGGGCTCTTTTGCCAAGGCCAACCTGACATCCACAACGGATCTGATGGCTGCCAATCTGAGCAGAAGCGATTTGGAGGTTGGGAAACAAGATATTTTTGCAATGACCCGAATTTTTCGCAGAAAATGGGCATCACCCAACTTGGCCACATCGCTCGAATTGTGCGATCTTTGGACTTGGCTGCACAAAATCAGCGGAAGAAGCGCCCGAGGCCTACGAAATTGTACAAATATTGAAAAAAAAAGATAATTTTTTAGCATTTTGTCCCTTCGCAGAAGCAATTCCTTCTCCCCGTCATCGCATGCCTCCGCCAATGGGTCCGCCAAGGACAGTTCTTCAATGTCCGGGTCCAACAAGAGCCAAACCAGAAGTATTGGTTCGTCAAGGTATGCGAAACCATTTTTGGCACATCTTTTAGGCTAAAATGGTATTTTTGGTGCATTTTTAGCTAATGACTAAAAATGCCCCTTTATTTTGAGAACTTTCATTTTTTGGCGCATGTCAAATTATTCTTAAATCTCCAAAGTTTGCTCCTAATAAGGGCCGCAACCCTGTCTCCGGCTTTGGACATGGCCGATCTGAGAGCGAGGCTGACCGATGGATGTGTCCGATTTTCTGCGCATTATTTGGGCGCCACCGAAATTTCCAACGTGGAAGGCACCGAATACTGTCGGAGGGCAATGAATGTGGCGAAAGTGAGAATTTTGTTGAAATTTTCTGTAATATTTTTTCGCAATTTTAAGGCCCGAATAGGCCATTCTTCAGATGTCCCTCAACTGGTGTTGGAAGTGTCTGTGGCCGGCATCGATGTTCGAGATTCAAATGTAAGAGGAATTTTCAAAAAATTTACTTTTGACGCGATTTGCCCGAACAGACCCAGCTTCTGCTGCACAACCACCCGATCGGGCACATCCAGGTGGTGTGCCAGGACGAGCTGGACCTGAACTGCTTCGCCTACATCTTCCAGCAAGGCGAACGCCATTTCTGCCATGTATTCTGTGTGCTGACCGCGGTAAGGGGAGGGGATTATGATGGCTAGGGACCTAATGAGTTATAAATTTTACTCAAAAATAATGAAACAGAAAAATTATTTTGGGATTTTCGGGCGGTTTAAAAATATTTGGGGGTAAATTTCATCTTTTATACGCTTTTAAGCACTAAAACCCCAGAGTTATGAAGATGATCGACAAAAAACCTAGTTATGGTTACGAATATGGTTCAATTCCCTTGGGTTGGGATTTTTATCAATCCCCAGGGGCTGATTTGGGCCTTAATAGTTTACATGGATTAAAACTTGTCTTTTTGCCCAGATTATCGCCAAGGAGATCATTGTCACGCTGGGCGAAGCGTTCAATCTGGCCTACCAAATTGCTCTCCAACAATGAATGAAGTTGATCAGCAGAAACCAATCTGATCAATCCACTTGATCCCGATGCTCAATTACCAAATTTATATTCATTTTTTGTTCCAATAAATTTTAATGTTTTATCTTTAATAAGAGTATTCATCTCAAAAAAGATACAATTTTCTAGGAAAGGAAATTTTCTGTAAGTAATCCCTATTATTTATTACGAATATTCCAATAAAATGAGTTTACATACATATACATATCTATATACTACTGGGGTGACCGAAGTGCAAAAAAGGAGCAGAGAAAACGAGATTTATGCGTCTCTAACGAGAATTATGCGACGTGTTACTCCATAGAACAGTGGGCTCACGAAAGACCGAATTCTGCACTTTACGATGTTTCGTTGTTGGCGTTTTGTAATTTTTAAAATCAAATTTTCGTTTCAATAATTTTCACCTTGAATTGTTTCAAATGACTATAGGGTCGTTTAATCACCCCAGTAGTATCACGTTTGCAAGAAGAAGGGTACTGTACTTAAAGGCGCTTGGTTCTTCTATTTGAATTAACGCCAAATTTGGCACATGTATGGAACGCCAAAAGACCAAAAGCGAAGAGCAGCAGAGCAGACATAATCGTCTCTGCACTCTGCACACTATATTGTTCACTTTCTCTCGTTTCGCGCGCGTGCGCTCAACACTTTTTTCTTTTTCTATTTTCATCGATTTTCGCCCAATACTCTTTCGTCGTTTTCCCTATCTTTTCTCAACATTGAACTTCCGCGATTGGCAAATTTGGTTACGGTTCGCCCTGTTAAACACAGCGCAACAACGACGAATAATAGATGAAAAGAAGAGCGAAATATTGTAAAATTTGAGATGGACCAGACGAAAAAGTGGTGGTGGGAGACGGACTCATCGGATGATATCGGTCTTTGGTTTTTCCCCTCAACTTTTGTCGTTTCTGATTGATGAGCGATTACATAACAAAAATATTTAATTGTGCGCCAGCTAATCCGAATCTGACTGATCTATTTCTATATCGGTCAGATCTTTTTGGATCCTTTTCCCAGAGAAGTTAAGATCCTAACTAATAATCCAGCTTTTAATTTCTAAACCTAAATCATCATCTCAGTTGGGCTGTTTTTTATTTTTAATTTTAGTATTTATTGCTTATAATTTGTTTATTTGATTTTTTTAATTTTTTTTTAGCGATTTGGCCAAGTCTGACAAGTGAGCAGAAAAACATTCAAAATGTCTTATGACCTCGAGACCGCTGAGAGGGCTGCCTACGCTCCGTTCTTCGGCTACATCGGTGCCGCTTCCGCCCAAATCTTTACAGTGTTCGGTGCGGCCTATGGTACAGCAAAATCTGCTGTCGGCATCTGTTCTATGGGAGTTATGCGTCCAGAGTTGATCATGAAATCAGTGATTCCTGTCATTATGGCAGGTCTGTATTTTATATTTAAAAAATATCCCTAAATTTTTGCATTAAAGGTATCATTGGTATTTACGGACTCGTGGTGGCGATGGTGTTGAAAGGCAAAGTGCAGTCCGCCTCCCAAGGCTACACCCTAAACCAAGGCTTTGCGCATTTGGCTGCCGGACTCACCTGTGGACTTTGCGGTTTGGGCGCAGGCTATGCTATCGGCATCGTGGGCGATGCAGGTGTACGAGGAAACGCACAGCAACCGAGACTGTTCGTCGGAATGATCCTCATCCTGATCTTTTCTGAGGTACGCGATATAATTCCAAAGTTAAACATTCAGATCAAAAATCTTAAATTTCGCTATGATTATCCCAATCAAGAGATCAAATATTTAAATTAACAGGTGCTTGGTCTTTACGGAATGATTGTGGCTCTGATCCTCGGCACGTCCTAAACTGAATGGATACTAACCCAATTGTGCTATGCGATCAAAAAATTTGAAGACCACTTTCCAACTCTAGCACCCACACGAACATTTTGGCAATGGTTGCTAATTGACACCAATTAGCAACCATTGCCAACCCTTTCTTTCTGCTTATTTTGTGACGTATCACTCCACAAAAAATTTTGCTTGTTTTGTTTTTCAGTAAACCAATAGTCCATATATCATTTTTTCTTTGTATGACTTATACAAATTTTCTTGCTTCCTTTCGATGATGAACAACAATTAATTCGAACTTTTTTCCATTTTCGGCCATCAAATGATGTATTTTGATGAGTTGTGAAATCTTTCTCCCCTGCCCTTTACGACAAATTCAATCCTTGATAAACCCCCTTTTTAATACAATATAAAATTCATATTGTTAATGTTTTGTCCATTATTCAATGTATTTTTCGAGACAAACGGATTTTCATAAGTTAATTTTAGGATAAAAAATATGTCTTTTGCCAAATCGTGTTCATTGGCCAAAAATTGTAAACCGTTGACAGCATTCCCACCCAGGCCTGTCATCACATGGGACAAACATGAGCGGATCAGAAGGCATAAGGAGATTTGGGACAACCCAGAGTCCATTGTTCATCGATTGCCGAAACACTACCAAGAAGTATAGAACAGATCGTTAATAAAAGAGCCTTAATTTATTGAGGCAAAAGTTTACCAAAAGCTCTTGCATTCTTGGCTAGAAGATAAAGCGCATTTTAGAGCTGTATTTTAGGGTCAACAAAAAAAAAATTTTAAACGGTTCTTTGTGGGCTATTTAATTTTAGTTAGAGGGTTTTCACCGACGTAAAATAATTTCTTTACTAAATCTTATCTTTTTAGCATTATTGGAAGGAATTTGTATTAGCGGATAGACCGGCAGTTCACTACAAACAACCACCCTTCCGGTTCTATTGGGACACGAAAAGAAAGGTGGAAATTGAAACGGAGGTAAGACATGCAGGGAATAAACGTGTTATTTTTAATTCAGAAATATTAATTTTAAGATTATTAGGATATAGGAAATTATTAGGATTAAGAATTATTAAATTTCGTTGCAAGTTCCAGTAAGTTCATTTTACATTTATATTTAACTACCAAGAAAAAAAGGGCGAACTGATAAATCCAAAAAATTTATTTCCTTAGGAAACTTTATTTACTGCTTAAACATGAGTTTTTAAACAAATTTAAAATTATTAAAAGATTGCAAATATTTCATTACGCTTTTTTTCTCCTTTTCTCAACCCCCTAAATTTTATTTTTCGATTTCGGGGGAATGATCAAATTTATCGGCACAAACAACAAATTATTTTTGCAAATATATTCAAAAAATTTTATTTTGTTTAGGCATTTCCCATCTACCCTGAATACTGCCCTGAGCAGGATCAAGGCTTGTGGGCCGGTGAAGGAGTTGTCAAAGGGTATTACGAATCGAATCCTTTCATCAAGAAGAAGATTTTGCCCCGGCAATGGATACCCAAACTCTGGTTTCCGAACCTAAAGAAAGTTCTGTTGTACTCCGAGGTTTTGGACCAGTACATGACGGTGAATTGATTTTTATTTTTTTATACTTAAAAAAACTAACAAAATATGAAATTAAATATTAAAATTACTATTATTTTTAATTTCATATTTCATTGTACCTGTGCCGAAGTAAATTTATATAATTTAGACAATTTTACTTTGAAAATTGCCAAACAATTTTAAACCCTTTTCTTAATGATATAATTTTTCATTACAACATTATTCTCCAAAAAAAGGTATTAATTTCACTTCTATTATATTTTTAAATCATGTTCTCTAATTCATAATTATTATTATTCCTTAAAAGATTACGGTAACGGTCCGTGCACGTCGTCTCATCGACCAACACTTTGGACTTGATTTGTATCTTCTAGAAACACCCGATGCAGCCATCAACTCTAAGTTGGGCATGGATTTGAAGCGAATGATCCTGATTAAGTTGGCCAAGGGGGTTAGTTTTTCAAATTTGGGTTATCGAAATTTCGTTTATTGCTCTAAAAAAAGTTGTGCTTAAAAATCTCGAAATTGGCGCTTTTTGCGAAGTTCGAAGACCATATACCACACCCCACAAGAATCGATTTTTTGGCTTGGTTTGAAATTTTATAAGATATGTATTCACATTGAAGTTTGATTAAATAATAATTTATTCTATTTTTGGTTTAAGTATTTTTTTACTACCGGTTCTTATTATTAGGGAATATGGCACATAGGCGCACAAGAGGAGGGGTCAATTTAATATTTCGTAGGAGGGTCGGGGGGCAATTTCATACGAAGACAGGGGGTCGAAGGAAAAAGTGGAGGAAAATTGAAAAAAAAACTGACAATTTTTTACGAGATCGGTAAATTCTCAAAATTTTCTCCGTTGGCCCCTATCAGGCCGCCGGTACTTCCCCCCATAATACAGCGAAACTTAAAATTTCTCCATAAACTTGCCGAAAAAATGTTCAAATTTTTACGAAATAGGTCAAATTTTTCAAGATTTTCTCGGATTGGAGGTAATTTCGTATGGACGCGGATCGGAAAAAGGAGTAAAATTTGAGCATTCTTTACGAATTAGGTCCATTTTTTCAAAATTTTCTCCGGCACACTAACTTCTTATTCCTAATATAGTTTTGCTTCAAAGAAATAGAACTCGCTTTGAACCAAAAAATCAATTTCATATGGAAAGCACCCAAATTCTCAAAATTTTCTGCAATTTTTTTGCTTGTGCCCAATCTCAATTTATTTTAAAAACTTGTAAAATACCCATAAACATTTAAAAACTATATTTTTGAACGATTTTTAGCAATTTTTGCGAATTTTAAGCGATTTTTAGCAATTTCATACGAAATTTGGTCTCTGACCCCCCCCCCTCAATCGTATTTCGTAAGACCCAAGGTCTGACCCTGTGCATGTATGGTATGGCACATTGTTTTCAAAAAGACCAATTGCAAGTGTCGTAAAAATTTTCTTAATAAGAATATTTTAGATTCTTTTTAATATTTGATGCTTTCGACAAAATAAAGATAATATTCATTTTCAAAAACATTGAACACACTAAAAAATTAATTGAAATTATAATAAAAAAAAGGTTTTTTAAGGATTTCCATATTTCCCATCATTATCTCTGTCTTCTTTCGAAAATTCATGAATTAAGGATTATTATCCTCAAGACAAGGAGCGCCAGGGATACATTCGGGACAAGTACGCCCGATTTATGATTCCGCTGGATCAGGCGGAATGGTACGGGTTGGACCTGAACTCGGCGTGTCGCAAACTGCAGGACCAGGAGGACTACAGAAGGCCGGTGCCGCTCAAATACATGTTCGAGAAGCAACTGATCTGGGAGCTTGGGCAACCCAAACCCAAGGAGACGAAGGCGGAGTCGAAACCCAAATTTCGCTTCGGGAAAGTCAACTGGTTCCAGTGACCCATTTGTCATTAGGACGCCATTACACACATTTTTGTTGGCTTTTAATCAATTTTTTCTCTTCTCGTTTTTGTTTATTTTGTGCATAAAATTTATTTTTTCAAGATGATGATATTGAAGCCATTTAAAAACGAAAAATGAGTTTAATTTCGAACCGGTTTCTTAATATATCCCATAGAAAAAAGTAGGTATTCATCTGCAGAAGTTCACGATTACTTAACGGGGTAAAATCAGGATCGAGGGGATAAAACAGAGACCTTTGAGTCAGGGGTGACCTTTTTACCCTGAAAACTTGGCTTTTTGTAATTTTGCCGGGTTTTTTTTTGTTTGGAGATGGTCACCCTATTTCAGGTATAACCAACTCTTAACCGAGCTTTTTTTAATCATGTTTAAAATCAAATATATAAATATTTTTTATTCTGAAAACCAGATTTGCAAAAAAATAGTACAAAAAAATATTCAAGTGTTGAGCAATTGATTGCTATTCGGCAGGACAACAAGGTTTCTCCAGGTTTTGCTGTTCTCCATGTACTGCTAGCCAAGGCTGTATGGTCACGCTCCGCGCACCTTTGCTCCTCAGCAGCGCGTGCAGTGCCCGCATTGTCTCCTGCACGCTGTCCTGCTGCTGCAGGCGGACATGCAGAAGTGCGTCGAAACGGTGGCCGGGCCATTTGCGCATAATGTGCAGGTGGAAACAGTGGAGGCAGGGGAACTGAAGAGTGGGGAGGGGACTATTATCGGAGTCCGACCTTTTCTTAAAAAATGTCTAAAATTGAATTATTTTTTACCTAAAATGATTTTTAAACCATCCAAAATCCCAAAATTTTCCACCATTTTTAAATGCTTTAATATCAAAAATAATAATAAAGAAAAATTAATTTATAGGCCAAAAATCGTGCCTTAATAGAGTTATAGATGCCCTTCTCCCAGCAGGACCAAATAGGACAACAATCCAAAAACATATGGCTTACGGTACTATGGGAGCCCAACTTGGTACCTTTTCCTCGATCTCCGTCTTGAACTCCTGCTCCCGGAAACCTGCTGGCTTGTCACATAAAAGAAGAAAGGGCACATTTTGCAGGACTAAAATTGCCATTTTTGGATTAAAATTCCGAAAAAAAATTATTACAAATTGGCGCAACTGTCAGGGACAAGAGCACACACATTATGGCGCCCAGGTACGGGTCCAACCGGCTGATCACCTCGCAGCTGTTCGGACTGAAAATGCGAAAAGTGCCATATCAATCAAAACCATTCTATGGACATGTTAAGAGGTGTCATGGCATAAAAGAATCTTAAAATCAAAATTTATTTGTATGCCATTCAGCAGATCGTCCGTCGGATTATTCTTTATTCAGTTTTTTTTGGACAATAATGGACCTCCCACACGTTAAAACATATTCAAATTCTGTTCCGAACCTCACATAATTTATTTTCCGGATTGTTTCCGTTCCTTGGAAATTTTGAGAGATTCCAGTTAGGAATGATTAGTGGTGTCTAAAGGACTATTTATTAGGGAATTTTTGAACCAAATTCACATAGATTGGTTCCGTTTTGGTCATTATGTTTGCCTGAGATAGTGGTTTGTGATGGCCAGCGCTAGCGTGACCAGAGGAGCACCCAAGTGGAGAAAGATACGTCGGAGGGGCGAAAGATCAGCCAGGGACACATTGGCCAAAAGATGTTTTGGCCAGAAGAGTGCCAGGGGCAATTTGGCCAAAATGTTCAGCAAAACGGTGGCCAAAAAGGGGGCGGAGAAGTGGGAGGAGGAGTCGGCACAGGTGATGGCCTCCAGGGCATGGCTGAGGGTGACGAAGAGAAGGGCCTGGAAGGCACAGCAGCCGACGACCCGCAAAAGGGGGGCCAACTCAGTGGGATCAACGGGGTCGGGCTGAAATTATATCAGAAAAATAGTCCAAAAATGCCAAAAGTCTAACAAGAAGATAAACCAAAATGATTCTTTAGTTCAAAGCTTCAAAGTCACCATAAAATCACTTTAATTATCAAAAAGTGTATATTTTGGTGTCGAAAAGTGAAATGCAAATTCAATAAGCCGCCGTTTGTCTCTCATCGATTTTACTTACAAGTTAGATTCAAAGTTGGATGATATACTTCTTAAAAGTCAGAAATAACAAAATGCCATACATCGAATTAGTATATCGAATTATGGCATCGAAAAGCTCTAATTAGTTCGAATGGCAGAAAATTAGTGCGGTAAGGGTCATAACTGGTACAACTGAATATGGTCTCCAAACGAAAATTATTATCGAATGAGTAACCCGAAAAAAGCCCATCATGGAAATTCAGGATTACAGGTTTTTAAAATCTCAGAAGTAAACCCACTTGGTGGAACAGCCATCGGCGCGCAATCAGCACCGAGTCGGCCCTGACAATGAGCAAAAAAATGGTGTCGAACATGGGCAAACCGCCCAGATGACTGTGGTTGAACAGAATGACACCGAGTTGGACCAAAAACAGAGTTAGCAGGGCCAAGTAGAGCAGCGAACAGATGACTGCACCGCCAGCATCGGGCGGAGCAAGATTGGGCTAAAACGAGGGTACGGTATTAAAAGCACAGTAAAACATCATTATGATGGAAATATCAATGATAAATCGAAGAGAAAGGTATCAAGAACATCAATGAGGCACTAGTCGGGGTACAGTAACCTTTGGCCAATTTCAAGGGTCAATTATTTGTAAAGAATATTAATGACAAAATTAATTTGAATCGAAACAGATGGAAAACACTAATGACCAATGATTTTGATATTGCGAATATCTATTTAAGTAAAACAGGAACCAAATGTTGGATTACTGTAGGCACACCCGAATAATGGTGGGAGTACGGTATGCAATGTATGCATATGCCTTTTTTGCTGAAGTTCACTTACCCTGGGTACATCCGCTATAGCACTAATGTGCTCCGTGTTGAACTTGTGTTGTTCATCATCCTGCTTGACATTGTCGGTAGTTATTTGTCCCATCGGAATCGGCACTTTTTGCGCGTCGACTTTCACACTCTGAAGATGCGTTACTTCTTCAAGATTGTGAAAACTATCTGACCGACCCAATGTGTGGAAATTTTAATTTTTTTTTTAATTTAAAGCGAAGTAAAGAAGACATTGTAAGAATTAATGGAAAAGAATACTAACGTTCGAAACATCCTCTGCTGGTTAGTGGGCACTAATCCTCTAGATCCAGCAGGAGAATCCTTTCTGTCACAATTCTTAACTTCTCGATTTTGATGGGCCTTTTTGTGATGTTTTTTAAATTTAATTCCGGAAAGTCAGATCTATGATAGTGCCCTGTGGATCCAGCAGAAGCCTTTAATTCGAATTATTTTTTCGAAACACGCATTTCTTGTTACTTACCGATGCCGTCATCATGCAGAAATTAAAGAAGGAGAAGGAAGCCAATTAAAATTAAACTCATTTTGCAGAAATTATACAGATACAATAATACATAAATATTAGCCAAAATAAAACAAATTTAGGAACCAAAGGACAATTCGAGGTGTCATTTGGACCCATTGATCGGGCCATTCGATTCGACGACGAATAATCATTGTTCCTCGTTTCTTCCACCACCATCAATATTTTGGATCAGCAAAAAAGGGAAAAATTTTTATTGGAAAAATTTTTATTGGGCAATTTTGATTCGGGTTTTTGGGTGGAATTGAAAAATATAAAATAGAAAAATCCAATAAAATTTCTCCAGTGGGACTCACTCAGACCTAGATAACTTATTAAGTAGTCAAATTAAAGTTTCGAGGCCTCTAAATTAAGAATAATTTCAAAAATTTTTATTTGCCTCCAGAACGGATCAGCACTTGTAAAAAAAGCAAACATAAAATTAGACCATTTTTATGGGGAAATGTGTAGGAACACAAGGGAGTGGAAGAAATCGATCGAATAAAAAACATTCACTTTTTGATTCCTTCTGATCATTTCTGCTGATCGGGATGGATGGACTATGTAGAAAAGAGAAATAGAGAGGGTAGAGACACAGAGGAACATTGTGTGGTAATTCCCATGGGATTGGCTAGGGGCCAATGATTCGGGAGTCCCGAAACGGGTCGGCGGAACTCAGCTGTTTCTGCTCAAATCCATAGGTTTAAAAGGTCAGAGATCAAAAAATATTATGGAGAAAATAATTTGCGGAATAATTTGATAAATATTTTAAAAATTCTTATTGGGACACGAAGGAGATCATCCATGGGATTGGTCAAATTTGGCCATTTTTCAATCTGGGGTATGGTAAATAGTGATCGAATATCTGCAGCGATCGATCGATTTATCGTCGATGATGGTCATTGGGCCAACAAAGAAGAAAGACCATATGTGTACATACCTACATAGTACAAAGTGATCGGTGAAATAACACATTCACTGGTGAGTTTCCTCCCCTTCGTCATCATCTTATCAGGTTGTTATCAGTTTCCAATCTTTGCAAAGTTCCCATTGTATTTGTACAAAGTTCAATCGACGTCTGCTGGTGGGCATTTCGTGTCGCGACATTTGCGCCCAACCGATATAACTCGGTTCAAATGCAACTTAGAGAAACAAATTTGGTGTTAAAAAATAGAGCAAAAAATTAGCTACAAAATAATCCTAAGTTTATTCGAATTGATCCACTGTGAAAAAAGTTATGGCCAAAATACTCTGAATTTGGCAAAACCGTCTATTTTGGCCATAACTTTTTTTTGTAGCTAATTTTTTGCTCTATTTTTTAACACTAAATTCATTTCTCCAGGTTGCATTTGAACCGAGTTATATCGGTTGGGGCGCAAATGTCGGGTAACCGGCATTTTACGCAACAGGAGGACATACCGTAAAGGCTCTAAAATAAGCCCCCCGGCTTATTTTTTTCAAACCCCCTCAAAGGGGAGGCTTATTTTAGAGCACTGGCTTATTTTTTCGAACCCCCTTTCGAACTACCTAGGGTATATTTTAATATGAAATTTAGGTATATTTTAATATGAAATAATATGAAATTTTTTTTTATTTTCATAACTTTTTCTCAAATGACCAATCCGAACTAGCTTAGGCTTTCTAGCTAATTTAATGCTCTATCTTTTGATGCCAAAAACATTTTTCATTATTGAGTTTAAGCCGAGTTATTACATTCGGAATTATACGAATTGTCAATGTAACGAATTATCATGACCTCATTTTATCCATGACCCATAGTCAAAACAATGGTTACTGTCAAGAAAAAAGGGGGGGGGGCTTATTTTAGAACACCGGCTTATTTTAGAGCACCGGCTTATTTTAGAACACCGGCTTATTTTTTTCAAACCCCCTCAAGGGGGAGGCTTATTTTAGAACACCGGCTTATTTTAGAGGAAATACGGTATGCAAGTGTCTGCGGAGGGTTGGGTCATAATAAATTGTTACATCATATATTGTATGACAATTCGAATCACGAAATAGAAACAAGCTTGTAGCCCGAGATATTGTAAGGGAGAATCTGCCTGGACGGCTAAAAGACCTGGCGAGGTTGATAAGACCCACAAGAGAGAAGGGCTGAATAACTCAGATGGTAAGAGCATCGGTTTGCCCGTGAGTGGGGGAATCGCTAATCTGATCATTGACCGGAGATCGTGTGGAAGACCGTGTCTTCCATTCCCGTCCGAGGAATATCAACTGTCCATCTCTTATTAGTATGCCGATCCTGCCGAAAGTTTGAATCCCAATGAAACTCTGCAGTTGTATGATGCGAATCGAGTGGATCTCCCCGGTTTTAATTTATCTATGCTTTATATATTTATTTGTTTTTTTTGAATTTCTTATATATGATCATCATGCAAAATCAATGTTCGCCAGATCATAGGCACTGAGCAGCAAACAATTCTGTAAATAATAAAAATCAATCTCAGCTTTTCTGCAAAATCAATCATTTTGGAACTCACTTTTGGCACTTCCAAGCTTTCATATGCAATCAGACCATTTTCTTGTCGATCATTTCCTGCCATGCCCGAGGAAGGCTTCAGAAGACCGTCGGAAGAAGAAGAAAATTTCTTCGGAGCTACTAGCTGCTGGATCTCCTCAATTGGAATGGTCCTAAAATTTTAAATTGGGAGTTTATGAGGGAATTTGGCCTAAATTTCCATATGAATTATTCTAATTTTATTATTTCAATTGTCCCGAAAGGCTCTAAATAACTTGGAATTATCTCGGAAAATTCCAACTAACAAATGAGAATTGTCCCAAAATGCCCCCATTTTCTCTAACGTTCAAATATTGTTCAATCGAGTTCGGAAATCCAAATTGTCCCAAAAAGTTCTATCAAATGTCCCAAAAAGTCTTTTATTATAAAATGTCCGATTTATATGTATAAATTGACCCAAAAATCCTAATTCTCAAAAAATAAATGTCCGAAATTTCCCATAATTTGCCTGCTGTGCCTGCGCAGTGTGTTCATGCGTGTGTGTCTATGGTATCGTTCGTTCTCCAGCAGTTGCTGTTCCTGGTCCGACCTTTTGCCGTTGTCTCCGAAAAATAATTTTGGTTTTTTTTTGAAAACCCAAAGTTTTTCCGATTCGTACCCCTTAGCGTTCTCAGCATGGCACTCATTCGGTAGGCATTGTAGGTTCTTTCGTCTCTCTTGGACATGTACACCTTGAAAACCGAATGGAAAATTTGGGAGAAAATTTTTGAAATTTTTTACGATGACAATGAACAGGGCGGCCAGTTCTGTGCATAGAAAACTGATCTGATGTGAGAATCGTATGAAATTTTAACGCAAAAAATTTTCATTTTTTTTTGAATGCGAAATTCGAAAATTTCCTACTTTTAACAGAATGAAAGAGAAGCCATAGGAGTAGTGGAAGAGGGAGTCGTCAATTTCGGACGCCTTGTACAGCTTGTTGCCCACCTCCATGGACACCGATGCCATGTACATGATGATGCAGTTGAAGTTGGCAAGGCCTGACTTCCAGGAAACTTTTGTTTATCTTTTGCTCAGATTTTTTATTTTTAAAATTTTCAAATATTGGGAATTCATTTTTCTTTTTTCCTTTGAATTCACAAATTCCTGAGATGTTTCGGTGAAAAGCGATGGGAAAAATTCTATGGGATGTATCCAATGGTCAGAGAACACTCTCGTTGCCTAACTCATTTTCATGAACTATTTCTCTAAGGCTCAATGTGTTTGCCTGCCTTAGCTTGTAGCCAATCTGTTGGTATTAATTTTTTTTATGAAAACAAAAAAGATCCTATTGATGAAGCAAATTAGGCAAAACTAACCGGCAAAAATATTGGCCAAAGTGGCAGAAAACAGTGATCGGAAGGGATGTGGGCGAAGCAGACAGAGAGTGATGGCCAAAAGGGCAAACCCGTCGAGGGCACAGCCGAAGAGCATGAAGGGCACCGAACGGCGGACGGACACTGAAAATATTTGGGGAAAATGCGAAATTGAAGGGCAAATATTGGCATGGTCCATTAAGAAATTTAGAGTAATAATTATAATCTTTTCAAAAATCAAGGTAAAATCCTCTAAGATCAAAAAGAGAACTAGAGAATTCCACATGAAAATATTCGGCACCCTCAACTGAGGTGGTCACATCGGATGGGTCTTCGTCAGTGCGAAAAATGTCAATCCTGGAGCAGTGGAACTCGGTGACCGCTGAATGTCCGGATTTTTTTCGGTTATTCGGGATTCTATAATTGTAGACAAGGGACATAAAAGAAAGAACTAAAATGGTCTACTAATTTCCTTAACAATCCCATAAAATCTTCCAAGAAAGGCTAAAATTCGTATTCAATCGCAGAAATCCACAGAAATTCTCCTTACGGTCGGACCAGCAGAACAACCATGGGCCAAGGGTGGCGTTCTGAAAAGATTTTTAGAGGTTAAAAAATTTCCTAAAATTCCTCCTCATATTTTCCACCTTATAATAGGTGGGTGGGTATAGTTTGTCCTCGTAGTCAATGGTCCGGTTAGGAAACACGTAGTACTTGAGCAACTCGCTGGTGTGCAGCCAATGGTTTGTGCAAACACCTTAGGAAATTTCGGAAAAATGTAATTTCCTGTCACAAGCAAAGACATTTCGGGTAATTTCCGAAATTTCACTCCAGATGCATATAAATTTAGTCAATTTTCCCCAAAAATGTATCAAATAATAATAAGAGGAGGGGGTTGAAAGGGTTTGAGTCCGAAAATCTTAAAAATTTCACAAATTTTGTTTCCTTTCGAATTTCAAAAAATGAGGAATAATCTTAATGAATTTTTGAAAAAAGATTGAAAGCAGAGGGCTATGAAAAGTAAAAAATTGAGTTTAAAAGTTTTAATTCGCCTCTCCAAATGAACAAGATTTGCTTATGCAGAAAACTGACTGATCACATTCGCGGCAACGGCACTCAGCGAAAACATGAAGGCAGCTTTGATCAGACGAACGCGGTTCTGGGCACGGATTTTGGTCAGCCGATGCTGGATCACCGGGAGCACCATTTGGTGGATGAGTGCGAAAACAAAATCAGAAAATTCTTATGTCCAAAAATGAATGAAAGACAAAAATGTGAATTTAATGGGTCCAAAAAATCCATCATCCGAATGTGATCTGATAGATCAAAAAGAACCTAAAAAGGGCCAAATTTATTTTTGGGCCCGAAAATGCCAAAATGTTATTTTTGATGATTTAAAAAAGGCGATTGGAATGTTGCCCCTGGAGTTTCAGTGTATGTCGCCCAAAAATTGAATTTCCGGCACTTTCCTCTTCAAAAGTCAATTGGTTTAGCAAAAAGCATGGGTTCTCTCCCCTACATATGCATACAGATGTAATTATGCAAATTTAGGGCCAAAATATTTTGGATTTTTGGGAGGAAAAACTTTTAAATGGGGTTTCCGCGCCGAGATCGCACCTTCGCTTATTTGGCCCAACGAGACATGATCACTCATTATTTGACAATCGATGTAGTTTAATTTTTTGAAACGAAAACTTTTGAGCTCAAAAGCAAGTGATCGCTCCAAAATTCTATGAAATTGATGAAAATTTGAAAAATCGAGTGAATCTTTAGGCAATATCATGCCGAAAAAGTTTTATTAGGGGGCGATTTTGCAAGTCAAGCAAAATTATACAGTCTTATGAATGATTAGTTTGATTAGTCTATAGTCTTATGTATATAAGGTATAATCCAAATTTTGACTGATCTCTCTATATGATCAACTGACTTGCGATCTAGATGATGAACTTATGATTCATGGAATCAGAGAGAGTTACGGCACAATTTAAATTTTTGTCTTCGGCACATTCTCAGATTGTCTTTATCTTCTTAATCATAATACAAATTATTCTTTCTTATCATTTTCCTCTTCCCATCCCATCATAAATTTTTCAAAGTTGGTTTTGTCCGGTTCCCCAAGTTCGATGTGAATGGCACTTTGTCCACCTTAATCACTGAATGTGCCCTCTGCTCCCCATATTTTATCATTCAAATTCGTCCATCATTTTCCCGCATTTTCCCTTTCTCTGATAATTCAAATTTTCTGTTGTCCGTCGGACAAAGAATCGTAATGCCAAAATGATCACTCCACCCCTTCCTTCTCCTTCTATCGCTATTTAAGTCAACTCAAAAAGGATGAAAATCTATCCCAGATCAGTCAGATTTAGCCCTCCCCCCCCCCCATTTTCCTACGTAAAATTTAATTAAAAATCTAAAAAACCTATTCTCTGTAAAATTTCAAAAAAACCCATCAACTAACTATAAGTTTCATATTATCGAAAACTTTAAATGAATAGGAACCAAACAATAAAAAGTTTGCCGTTAAAATTTCAACGATTACCTCAAAATTAAAAAAAATTTACCTCAAAATAAAAAATTCCATAATTTTCTTCATATGCCAAAATTCCAAAAAATCAAAGAATTTCCTCTAAAAATACACTATTTTGAAAAGTGAGAAAACCTAATAAAATTTAAAACAGCATAAAAAATCCTGACAAATTCCAACAAAAAATTCCCTTTATTCCATAATGCCTCGAAAACCTTCCTTCGACGCGCAAGTCTGTTTTCGCCGGCAAACCGACACTTCAAAACAAGGACTTTGCACGAAATACAGACCTGCTCGTTGCGGGATGGGCATGGCACCGTCTGGAAGCCCCCGAATTTCGACTTTTGTACTTTTTGTTCGCCGACGCTGCTGAAGAATTCGGGCCTTGGGTTTCGCCCGGAGCAGTCCGTAAAATGTGTGCCGAACAAGACCATGGCACTTGTGAAAAATTTTGCGACTGACTCCAGGCCCAACCCATGGACCCTCTACAAGGTCGTACAACTTGCTGATGGAGTTCAAAAACCCGAAAAATCGAAGCCTATAGTTGGAATAATTTTCTTGGAAAAATTTATAGAAAAAATTAAATTTTTGGGTTTTATTCGCAAAAAAATTACATTGTCGACATAAAAATGTTCCATTTTTTCAAAATATTTTTTGAAGCGAAAGAAAATAGCATGCAAAAAATAGAGAATCAAAAAAGAAATTAGCATGGGACAGAATTTCGCTTCAAAGTATACTTTGAGAAAATTAGAACACTTATGGCGACAAGTAACAATTTAATTGAACCAAAGTTTTTTGATAGGATTGATTTTGGATCTGAAATTTAACTTTTAACGACCTTATAAAAACCGAAATTGGGTCCTAAAAGTCGGATACTAATGATGATATTGAAAAAATTATTGCATGAAATTGGTGCTTGCTTTCATGCCGAATAAATTTTTGGATTTAATTCGGCAAAAATATTGTTGAATCCTAATTTATGGTCGTTTAGGGTTCGAATTTCGGTGGTTCGTAATAGACTGTGCCATAAAGTATGCCTTTTTTGGTCAATGTGTTTTTGTCATAATTGGAGGTCGAATGACGCATTGCCGCATATTTGGTGCCCTGGGCATTTATTATTTATGATCCAAATTGAGATGTATGGTAAATATAAATATTGGTATGTCCTGGGGGAATAACCACATTGATGGCACCAAAGATGTGCCTTTTCTGTCCATAAATGTTGTAGAGGAAGGAAAAGAAGAGATAATGGAAGGTTCCAGAGGCAAATAATGAACAAAATCGATAAAAAGAAATTATTTTTAACTGAAAACTAATGGTCCGGGCATCAACTAAGGTCATTTGACCAATTTTTGGCCATTAATTCCTTGGGTGCAAATTTAAGGAACCGCACCACCAGATTTATCCCGCCCACAATCTTACTTGTCAGACTTATTTCTTGAACTAATCTGATTCCTGGTCAAAACAGACTAAATAAGAATTTGCCATAAAAAACTTTGTTATGATTAGAGATTGAAGGACCTGACCCTGACTATACCAACTAAGCATCCTGACCAGGGCTGGGCGAAATTTCGAGTTTCGTGTTTCGAGTGCTCGAAATTTCGAGCTTTTTTTGTTTCGAATTTCGAGTTTCGTGTTTCGAGATTTTGCTCGAAATTTCGAGCAAAATGCACCCCTAAGAATGGGGGTCTAGGCTAGCGACAAGCACCCCTAAGATCGGGTATTCATTTAAAATATTTTTTATCAACACGATTGTCCTGCATATTTTTTCTAGCTGTCTATTACTTACATTATTTCGCTTTTTCCACTATGTTTAGCATGGAAGTGGAATACACTTACATAATAGGGGACAACACAAAGAAATATACGAAATATCCCAGACAATACACCTCCAAAAGAATTTTCGTACCCAAAAATTTTTGTATATAGGCCTTGAAGAATTTACACAAGCCTGAAATTTTCAAAAAATAATATGTGTCATTTTTTAAACTTGGCATGCTTCAGTGCTCGAAAAATCCAAAAAAAATGAAAAGGGTCCACCTGTTAATTTTTTTTTAAATATTTCGAAAAAAACAAAAATTTAGTCAATTTCCTTAAGAAAATTTGTTAAAAGTTCAAAAAATTTTCGCCAGCGTCTCTATTGGGGCTTCTGGGGACCTCCTTCCCTCATTCGACCCTGAATTTATTTTTTTGGCTACGCAACTGGTACAGGACACAAGATTTGAAAATTACAGAACAAGATCCTTATCCTATTATATTATAGGATTTATACTGTGCATGCTTTATATCGCTCTTGTTTCTTTTTTTACAGGACATGTCCAGTTTTTTTTTGTAAAGAACCAATAAAATTTTTTTTTTTAAATTTTTCAAAAATTTCGAGTTTCGTGTTTCGAGTTTCGCGAAATTTCGAGCTTTTTTCGTTTCGAATTTCGAGTTTCGTGTTTCGAGTTACACCAGAGTTTCGTTCGAGTTTCGTGTTTCGAGTAGCACTCGAGTTTCGCCCAGCCCTGATCCTGACCCTGACAATGAGTTCCAGAGACGTAGCCAGGATTTGGGCTTGGGG